>JALMQS010000070.1:19685514-19821929 GCA_024734495.1 Forficula auricularia
TAATATTTTGATAATATAATGTATTAATAAACAAAACTTGATGGGGTCGACATACAATTTCCCTGCATAGCTAATTTTGATAAAATATTAAATAAAATAAAAATAAATTTAAAAAAATAATTAATTAATTAATTCCCAATAAAATTATCTACCATATAACAATAAGGAAACTATAACTATAAAATATTAATTCGAAGTTACCTGTTGATACTCTGTATACCCTTAATTATGCAGGGAAAAAAGATGGCGACCCAACTTTGGCATTTTATATACATATTTTTACTCTCGTTTGGTAATATACTTATCCGGAAACTCGATAACTACATTTATTTAATAAAATTAACAACTTTAATTTTTTAATTAATGCAACTATGCAGGAAAATTGGATGTCGACCCTATCAAGTTTTGTTTATTAATACATTATATTACCAAAATGTTGATTTCATTAGGAGGCACGATAGGTGAAGGTCGACCTAAGTAGGGATCTTAAACTACCAGAACTTCAGCAAAGGTAACAGATAAGATAACAACTCAGTTGTTATGGTTACTTATAAAATCTCCTCTCAAATTTAGTTTATTACTGAGACAAGACTATCTATTCTTACTAAAGCATGGTTAATGAGCTATATTATACCAAGCAAATGAATAAATTTAAAAAAAAAAATTAAAAATGCACTTGCTTACTTTAAAGTACTTTAAAAAGTAATTTTACTAAAAACTTTATATAACTTAAAACAGGAATAGCAAGGAATTGGATAATGAATAAAAAACAGAGTTTTTATTAAATTGGAGAATGATATACAATTTTATATAACCTTTTTGAGAACTATTAATGCGCTTAAATAGAATATTAAATTGGATTAAAATTGGTTAGGCCATTTTCAAGATATTTAGAAAAAACTAAATAAAGTACTAATGTTTGTAGACCGATATGTACCAAAAACTAATCAGCTCTTCATTTTGTTAAAGTAATGGTTGGTTTTCAATTTCATTCCAATGAGTTGAACGCTGTGGACGAAAAAAAGGAATCTATATTACGATCTCTCAGCACTTCATTTTGTGTTTAGTAAATCCGCACGGACTAAATGAAAAAATCGCTCTTTTTGGCCTCTGGGCGAGACTCAATGTAATTTTCGGCAAAACTGTCACGTGCTA
The DNA here is from genome assembly GCA_024734495.1 of Forficula auricularia. Classification (NCBI taxonomy): domain Eukaryota; kingdom Metazoa; phylum Arthropoda; class Insecta; order Dermaptera; family Forficulidae; genus Forficula; species Forficula auricularia. The sequence continues at coordinate 19,686,670 of JALMQS010000070.1, forward strand.
AAATTCAACCTGATTGAATACTACAATTTACGACTTTGTTTGAAACCATGGGCTCCATAGTCTTTACTTGAGGACCCTTTGAAGTCGTACTTGCCTAGAGACCGATTCCAATACTTTACCAATACCTCGCATTGCATAAATTAAAAACAAAATCAAATTAATAAAATGGTACTGATGCACCAAATCGGGAAAACTGGAATGTTTATATGGAAAACTCTACCTTTTCTGTTCTCTACTTATTTAAGCAATTTTTACTTTATGTAAAATTTATCCTTTTACAAATATTTGATGGCTTACATGCGATAAGCTCTGGAGCAGCGGTCGCCAACTCGTCGTTCGCGAGCTACTTGTTATTTTTGGATGAAAAAAAAAGTTGAAAGTAAAAATTAAAAAAATATTTAATAAGGAATGTTTATTCTAAAATACTTACATAAAAATAAATATATTAAAATTTTTTTAATTTTATATTTTTCTAGTTTTCATTGTTTTATAAGGGAATTTTAAAAATTATTTAATTATTAAATAGAAATTTTTTCAAATATTAATTCAAAAAGAGAAAGTCAGACACGACATCTCAGGAAAGCGAATGTCTAGTTTCTCATTAAACCTTTCAGACTTTTCAAATTATTAAATTTAAAATTCTAATTTTAAATATTAAACATTATTTATATGTTAGACTTCAAAATTATTGTATTTTTATGTACCAGTGGCGTGCGGTCCATGTATGCTGTGGATTTGGCGGCGCATTCCTAAAATTTCAAACATTTAGAGTATTTTCATAAATATTTATATAAGGTCGACTTCAAAATTTCAGGAATATCTTTAAATTTTCAAATTATTATCCGTTATTTCAAATATTTCTATAAAAAATATTTTTTTGTTTTGAAATGTATATTGGTTCTCGAAATGATACAAAATTGTTGCTTAGTTTCAAGGGGAAATTAAAATGAATGATTTTTCGGAAAAGGGTGCCGATAGAAGATGTGAAGTTCCTGCCTGGTATATCTTCCAGTTCAAGCATGTCAAAGACAAGTTCAAACGAGTTTTAGTCAAATAAAAATTGTTCTCGCTGAGGAACAAAAAAGGAATAAATAAAGATGATTCGGGAATTTCTGGACTAATCCATTTCTAAGAACTCTCAATATATAAAATCTGGAATACCTAAGAGGGCTATAGACAAGTCATAGCTTGTTAGGAGAAATTTAAGATTTTCTTACCGGACAAGCTAATTCTTTGTAGAACATTGTCGATTTGCATCTCAGGAACCTTAAGTCATAAGATTTAATTTCTGACTCCTACCCTCACTCACACAAAGCCGTTAGGGGCGTAGATTTCAAAATATATTTTTTAAAAATCTAATGTTAAATTTGATAAACAACTAAAATAATGCCGTATTTGATGAAATTTCCAAAAAAAAGCGAAGATTAAAATAAAGTTTCAAAAGATGAAGGGTATTTTTTGAACAGCATCCCCTGGTTGAAAAGTCACCAACCTCCACTATTGTGTACATATTTTGTTTAAAATTTTAGATATAATAAAATATTTTTTCATAATTTTTTTTTATATTTTAATATAACTATAAATTTTAAATATTTTGATAGATGTGGTCGACTTTTTTGGTTATATATAATATTGTATAAATAAGCCCTATTAGCACAATGTTTCAAACTATATAGTAACTATATTGTCCCTATATAGATTTTGAGAATCTATATAGGCACCATATAGCTAAAATTATTGGATAAAAATACTTGGTAGGTTTCACATTAAGATATAAAAAAATAATTTTTCGTTAAATTGAAGGGTTGGGTCACAAATATAATAAAACAATAATTTTAATAACTATTTGTATTATTTAATTGATAACTATACAGTTTCGGTCACCACTGGTCGACCATCCTCAGTAGTTCTAAAAATTGAAATGAAACACTTATTTACATTTTTTCTTTTTATAGAGAATTATATAACACAAAATTTTTTTTACAATAATTTGAAATCATACATACAACAACCGGAATTTGTCATTTCACATGAAATATTAATTCTTAAATCTTCAATATAGATACATCACACAATTCATTACAATCACACACACATATATATATATAGCAACAATTTACGGACAACAGACAACGGACTTAGTGATGGATGAAATATATGTTGAGGTAATAAAACCAATGAAGTTGAAACTATTTATACAATATGTTGATGATAGCCTGGCTATTGTTAAGAAGAACAGCGTAGACCTTTGTATAGAGGCGCTTAATAGTTTCAATGATAATTTAAACTTCACATATGAAAAAGAAATAAACAATAACATCAGTTTTTTGGATATTAAAATTGTCAGAGTTGAGGAACGGTTGAGGACGGACCTGTATGTGAAAGATTCAAAAACAAATAGAATGTTGAACTTTAAATCAATACAGCCACTTCAGCATAAGATTAGTTTAATATATGGAGAAATAAGTAGATTGGATAGAATATGTGATGAGAGCTACAGAGACATAAGATTGATTGATTTCCAAAAAGAAATGTGAAAGCAATGGATATTCGAAACAATTTTTTCAATAAAGTTCTAACTCAAATATAGAAAAAAATAAATTAGTAACGGAGGCGATTAAAAAGAAGATAAAATTATTAAAGGCTCCATCCCATATATTCATGATTTATTCTGCAAAAATCTCGAGAATTCTGAGTAACAATAATGACATAAAATTAGTACACAGTGTTGGCAGGCCACTCATGAACATATTCAATAACAAGACTCATCTTGAAAAACTTGATAAAATGGGGGTTATTTATGAGATGGTCTGTGATTCATGTAAAAAAGATAAAAAACACACAAATATATAGGTGAGACTTCAAGACATTTGAGACAAAGAATTAAAGAACATATTTCATTCGATTTAAATGGAAATAAATTGAGTTCTACGCGTTATCCATCTCGTATGCTGACAACGAGCAATTCACTTTGATTTTGAAGGCAGGTAGACGATTACTAGTGGTGGTATGAGAAAAAAAATTGGGGGGGGGGGAGCCAAAAGAAAAATAACAGTAAGAATCTCTTTATATACATGAAAGGATATCGATAATTGCGTAAATTTCCAAAATGGATTCGGAAAACATATCAGAATGCTACAGACACATTCTGTCATTGTTGTCGAGGAAGTTATTGATTTGATTTAGTATGTTGGATAAACAGGTATTGATTTTATAAGAAAAACGTAATAGGGAGATGTGTATTTTGGATATTTCGGTCACAATGAAAAATTAAAAATAAAGAATGAATTTAACTTATAATGTGTTTCTAGCGATGGATCATTTGTAATGTGATTTTTTTAATTGTATATTAATTGACTAAGCAATGAGAGCAATTAGAAAAAAATAAATTGAAAATAATATTTAATATAATCATTAATTCAAAAATAGTTTCTAGTTCAGTGATAAACGTTTTTATAAATTGTTGCTATATATATATATATATATATATATGTGTGTGATTGTAATGAAATTGTGTGATGTATCTATATTGAAGATTTAAGAATGAATGTTTCATGTGAAATGACAAACTCCGGCTCTTGAACGAGATGCATGTATGATTTCAAATTATTGCAAAAAAAAAAAATTTTGTGTTATATAATTCTCTATAAAAAGAAAAAATGTAAATAAATGTTTCATTTCAATTTCTAGAACTACTGAGGATGGTCGACCAGTGGTGACCGAAACTGTATAGTCATCAATTAAACAATTCCAATAGTTATTAAAATTATTGTTTTATTATATTTGTGACAAAACCAACCCTTCAATTTAACGAAAAAAATAAAAAAAATAAAACGAATTTATTTTTGGAGAATCTTTAATCTCGATATATATATTTCGGAGTGACTAACCCATCTTCGGGAGAAACAGAATAACGGCCTGGATAAGTCGAAATTGAATACAAGTCAATGGTAAAATTTATTTTTTAAGATAACAAAAGAGTAAATATTTAAAATTGTGGAGGGAGAAAAGGTAGGAAGTCTACTTTTGTTTAATTTTGAATGGCCTTTTGAGAAATGAGGATTTCGAATTTGAATACAACTCAATGGTAAAATTTATTTTTATGATAACAAAAAGGGTAAATATTTAAAATTAGTGGAGGGAGAAGTCTATTTTGTTTAATTTTGAATGGTCTTCTGGAGAAATTTGGATTTCGAATTTGAATACAACTCAATGGTAAAATTTATTTTTAAGATAACAAAAGGGTAAATATTTAAAATTAGTAGAGGAGAAGTCTATGTTATGTTATCTTAAAAAATAAATTTTGCCATTGACTTGTATTCAATTTCGACTTATCCAGGTCAGTTGCTTTCTGTTTCTCCCGAAGATGGGTTGGTCACCCGAAATATATATCGAGATTAAAGATTCTCCAAAAATAAATTCGTTTTATTTTTTTATATCTTAATGTGAAACCTGCCAAGTGTTTTTATCCAATAATTTTAAAAAATGTTTCACCAAGTACCAACACCAAATTCCTTAAAAACTACCATATAGCTACCATATAGTTTGAAACATTGTGCTACTAGGGAGGTTGTATAAGCAATAAGTAAATTATTTGTAACAAGTAGCTCACAGGATGATTGTTTAACTTCAAAAGTAGCTAACGCACATATTAAGGTTTGAGAGACGGCTGCTCTGGAGCATTCCATCAACGACTGGACTCGCCTAGCTCTTACGCAGCTTTCATTCTTTTGCGCGCAAAGTGTTGTCTAAAAACAGGCGCACCAACGTAATAAACCAAGTTCAAATTTAAACTACATTTTGAGGATTTTAATTAGTACAGTTATTTAATATTGTTCTTATAAGTTCCAAAAAATGAATCAATTATAAAGTATTATCTATTGCAGGGGTGTCCAACCTTTTGGCTTACACGGGCCGCATTTGAAGAAAAAAAATTATATCGGACCGCGGATTAAATATTATAATTATATTGATATATGTTATTCTAAAAAGATGATGTAAAAATAAGAACTTTATTATTTTTGTAGCTCAAAATGAGCTTCTAATTTTACTATTTGCAAATTGTATACTTGAAAATAGCTTCTCGTATATTATGTAAAATATACCTACATACTTACAAATAGTGAAATTCTGTATTAGTACTTGTTTATATTTTTCTTGGTTAGATAAATAATATAAAATTCTACATAATAAGGAGGCAATATTATTTGAAAAGTTTTTATTTCTCTCTATGTAACAATATTATATTTTCTTTCAGATGAGTATCTAATTGTTTTTCTAGAATATTCACTCAGAAAGTTTCCAAGTAGAAAATTTATTTCTAATGAAAATGGAGTCAAAACTAAAATGATGATTATTTTTTCGGAAATTTTGAAATTTAGTTTCAGATTCAAAATTTAAAATCACCACTTTTATTTTTCGAAAAACTTCACAGTAGATTTTCAGATTTCTTTTTTAGAAAAAAAAATTATCAGTCCAAATTGTTCTGTGTTTTTCAGTATCTACATATAAACCTCAATGTTTTAGGGAATTGTATGATTTTATATTGGGCCACGGGTATAATAATCCCTGACTGTCCATTGACATGTAAGAACGTGCAAAGATCTAAAAGACAAGTCCTGACAAGTTTTAGTTCAGGAGCGAAATTAACAATTTATTGTGATTGTTCTAGAAAACCCCAATTCCTTATTGTCTCCTTGTACTAGAATGTTAACTATAGATTGGTTGGTGTTGTAGCATATAAATTACTGAAATAATAAATATTTTAGAAAATGAAAATATGAGAAGAAGAATAAAATTTTTAAATATTTGAAACTTCAATATTTTAATTATCTTATATAGTATAGGTGAACTTATAATTTTGCTTTTAGTGAATTTTATTCTTGAAAAAAGCTTCACGTATTGTACAAATGAACATTCATATTTCGAAAAAGGGAATAAATAAGTAAATATATATATCTCTACATATACGATAAATCTCAATGTTTTAAAGAAGTTTATGATTTTATGTTGAGCCACACATTGCAGTGCTGGCCACATGCGGCCCGCAGGCCACGGGTTGGACAGCCCTGATCTATTGTTTATATTGTCCAAGTTAAAAGAAGCGAAGTTAAACTTTTTTGTCATTATGAATGTACACTTCTCGTCAGTCTGTTTACTGAAATCAGGAACCGAACAGATAGTAATAAAAACTTTTCATTTAAGTCTCCAAAGAGTTCACAATTATATATTTCCGAATCTTATACATATATGAATGCTTATGATACTCTAATCAATTCAGATAAAATGTAAGTGTATCTGTACTCGTTTCGACTCGATCTGCTCACCCTCATTGAGTAATACAGTGGTTCTTAACCTTTTTAAGCCGCAACCCAAATTTGAGAAATATGTTCATGAAACCCTCCCCCCCCCAAAAAAATGATAAATTTTTCTAATTACATTTTTTAGACCATACTCAAGCTTAAACTTATTTTCTTCAATTTTCAATAATGATTTTTTTAAACTCACATATAATTTTTTTTAACAATTAAAATAACCAGAGAGTACTTATCGATCAAGGAAAATTTAATGAATAACCACATGTTTTTCATATTTTCACTTTTAATACTATTGAATAATTCAAAATACTATATATTTTTAAACTTATTGGAAATAAATAAATATATTAGATAAAATATTTGTTAATAAAGTAAAGGAGTGTAGTTTCACAGTGAATGAAATAAAACTCAAAGAGGTTTGTTATACAAACTCAATGATATTTCGGATTATTAGTCCATCATCAGGAGTTTACAGATTAAAAACAGTTTTTAATCTGTAAAACTCCTGATGATGGACTAATAATCCGAAATATATTGAGTTTGAATAAACCTCTTTGAGTTTTATTTCATTCACTGTGAAACTACACTCCCTTTACTTGATTAATTAATATCATGTTTAACCTTAAACCTAAACCACTTTCCCTAAGTAAAAAAAATATATATTTGGTTAAAGACTCTAAAAAAAATATATTTGGTTAACGACTCAACGCGATCCAAAGAATATGTTTCGCGACCAAATTTTTGGTTTTAAGAACCACTGGTGTAAGACACTGTTTCATGAATTAAAGAATCACTTATTTTTTAATTATTTAAATTTCGAGGTGAATTCAACATAGCTGAATTTTTTAATAAGATAAAACAATGTTATCAGCTCGTTCCAAGAGTCTCTTGTTACGTTTTACTCGAGATCGGATTAGAAAAAGGGGAAAATTAACGTTTCAAGACCTTAAATAATTTTCGGGCTATTCGAATTGTAGTAATTTGATATTGATGGCATTAAATTCAATGAATTTTTATTTAGTTTAGGATGAATCATTGGGTAAATTCCAAGTTCGATGAAACATAAAAAACAGATGAGACTCATTTTCTTTTTTGAAAATTCTAACAACCCTCTAACCAAGAATTAATTTTAAATGCATTTCGATTTTTTTAAATTATTTTTCTATTAAGTATTTTATTACACATTCTTTTCATTTATTTCTATTTTATGAATTTTAATTTTTATAATAATAATATAATAAATAATATAGCCTTCCCTTCAAATTCCGAATGCTTCTTCGCTCTTAAAACGCATGCTTTGTACTTTATATGTTCATTAGTGTACTATACTTTGGTTGTCTCACCAATCAAGTGATTCCACACTTGCATGATTGCACGTTTATGATTAATTCATTGTTCATATTATCTTGCATGAAATCATTTATGGAATTTGGAAACAATACCCGAGATCAATTAATAAAGTGTTTGATCCGATCTCTTTTTAATATAAATTATTCATCTTTATAAATAAATTAATAGATCCAAATTATAGATAGAAATTTAAAATAATCTATATATATACAGGGTGTTCCACAGAACTCGTTCATTGAAAGTTTTCATGGAAGGAGTTGAGAGAAAATTTTGAACTATGATATATTTATGTTTTGAAATAAGCTTCTTTTAAATAAATTATTAACAGCTTTTGGACACTTTCTGTTTTGCCGCAATCGCTATCAACTTTCTTCTTTTCTATGGAACTCCCCAAATATTTTTGAATCATTAGATTGAGTGTTAAAAACTAAAATGGTTTTGTATAATGCACTTGATGTCTGAAATTTGTAATTGCTGAGTTGTTTTACAAAGTTTGTAAAATCTACCAATTTAGTTCATCTTTAAAAATTAATAATAATTACACTATTGCTTGTAGAATTAATTTGATCAATCAGAACTTTTAATTATACATTAAAGAATCTTACTTAATAATAAAAATTCAACTTTTATATCCAGGATGACCATAATAATCGTTTATTTCTGAAAATCAAAAAGTTGTTAATACTCAATTTTTTCAAATAGAACATGCCATAAATTTTAGTATTTTTGAATTGTAAATAAAAATCCAATAGGAGTTTATTAAATATTCCCTATGCCTAAAAAATGAATGAATAGTTGTTTAAATTCCTTTCGTCTTAATTATTATGTATAAATAATTCTAGTTTTACAAACTATATAAAATAACTCAGAAATTATAAATTTTGGACATCAAGTGCATTATACAAAATCATCTTAGTTTTTTACACATAATCTAATGATGCAAAAATATTTGAGAGGTTCCATAGAAAATTAGAAGGTTGATGGTGATTGTTGCAAGGCAGAAAGTGTCCAAAAGTTGTTAATAATTTATTTAAGGATGTCCTTTTGCTACAGTTGAGTCAAAAGAAGTGTAGTATCTAATATTTAATAAAATAAGTTAAAATACAAATGAAAAATAATAGAATTAAAAAATAAATACTATGATAGCCGTAAATGTTTGAAATAAAAACAATTATAAAAAATAATTAAATACAAAAGTTAGTTTGATTTATTCAAATCAGTTGATAATAACTCTTGTATGATTTGGCAATGCGTTGTATTAATACTGTTTATGTTTACACCCAAACATAGCATTTATGTGATTTTTTAAAGTAAATATCTAAGTAAATTCGTCCGTCAATCATATATTTTATTAAAATTTAGGGGAACGCGGTGTTGGTTTATAGTGAAACATTGTTAAAATTAAATTAGGTTGGAGTTGTGAAACACCACCAACTCCAACCTAATTTAATATATTTTATTGCAAAAAAAGAAATCTGTATATTTCAAAAATCTAATTTTTAGTTTTTTTTTAACTTTATTTATTCAACTAATAGTAGTATAATTCAAGAGAAAGTGTCAAGATCTTAACTTTCCATAAGACTGAGCAAATATTTACATCTTCAAAAATTTGCTCTCTAATGTGTGATTGAAACTTCACCAAAGCATAGATAGAGACTTAAAATATTATAAAAAAATTTTTAATCTAATATTTTTTTATTTAACATTGGCGGCGAAAGGACCTCCTTAAAAAGAACATATTCCAAAACCTAAATATGACAAAGTTCAAAATTTTCTCTCAACTCCTTCCATGAAAACTTTTAATCAACGAGTTCTGTGGAACACCCTGTATATACATATATATATAAATATATAAATAATCTTTCGATAAATGACATTTTAGTATTAAAAGATTCTAGATAAATGAAAAAATTAAAATTAAAGATATATTATAGTACATGGTATTAGTAGGGAAAAACTCTTCATTCTAATGGTTAAAAATATGTTTTATCTCTCTCAATCTATTTTCATTTTTGTTTTGGAATATGTCGTATATTAATGAGATAATTTTTTTTCGTGATTGCGTGATAAATGCTCTTGTAAAGGGATTATGAAATAGAGATCAGGATAAAACACTTTAAGCCGCATAGGTTGATCCTCGGGGGTTGTCAAATACCTACTGCTAGCCATACGATCTGACCTCAATGTGGACCTCCGTGGCCGTAGTCGCATCGGCACCCTGTGCCCTCCGTCTGCGGCTGCAAACAGCTGTCCTCTCGCAGTACTCTTCACGATGTCCCTCTTCTTCTTCCGTCTGCACAATTTGCGCCGCGAGGAGGAGAGTAAGAAACGGAAACGGGTGCGGCGCCGTGGTCTTATATCCGGAGGCGGCATCACCAACAACGGTGGCAATTCCACCCCCACCCTGGGCGGCGGGGACATGCGACGACGACACCAGGGTCCTCTGGCCAACAGCCGGCTGTTCGAGAGAACGCCACTGCAACCGAGTGACAGCCTGGACGAGGTCGCCTTCAAAATTCCCAGGTGCATACCACTAAACACCTCCTAAATTAGGATCGGGCATTTGAAAAAAAAATAGTCAAGTCTTTAAACTTATCTGGATCAATGGAAGTTGGAACAACCAGGTAAATATAAGGCATTTTTTTTTAAATTTTTGGTGTTTTTTATCGAACTTGAATTGAAAAGTGCATGTGCCAACCATCAACTGATACGGTAATATTATCTCTATTCCAGTGTTTCTCAATCTTTTTTGGTTGACGGTTGCGGCGCTCTAATCGGGGTTCGGTTTCTGAAGCTTGGGGAATAGAGAAGTTGAACCCCTTCTGAAAATCGTCTGAAAGATTTTTTTGATTGAATGAGGGAGCAACTTTAGAGCTGTCCTATCTGCTTCGCGATTTCGATTTCCGGATGCAAGTTTTCCCTTCCTCAACCAAACTTCGAAATAGACTCTATACCTTTTACCTTGAGAGGCCACATTTAAAATAGCAGTAACAAAAGAGGCCACATAAGTTTCAATACCGATAAATGTAACTTTTGTAAAGTTATTGCTGTTGAAATTCAATTTTTTTTTTTATTTTAAATTCAGTTTTTCTTTTATTCAAATTCATTTCGAGGCCACATAAGAAATTCAAAAAGGCCACAGGCTCGCCACCTCTGCTCTATACTATAGTTATAAATATGAATAAATAAAAAAAAAATTAAATAGTCAGAGGTACTGTCTATGGTAAATGAAAAAAAAATATATTAAATATTAATTGGAGCGTTTATTGAAAAATATGATTATAACCAAAAAAATACTTGAAAATTAAATTTTACTAAATAATGCAAATTGGAGAGATAAAAAAAAAATTTTAAATTAAAATTAAAAATTATAAAAATGCAAAATGGTGGGTCCAGTTCTCCAAAGAATCTTCCTCAATCGGGCTCCCTTGAGTGGTTTCGGGTCCAATCTTCTTGGTAACAATCTCAAAAATGGCCAAAGGCAAATAGTATAGGTTGCGAATAATATCGTCCATAAAAAGAGTCCAGTCAGAAAAAATCCGAATCAAATCTTCAAAAAAATAAAAAATGTATCCTTGTTTCATTCAAAAAAATATATCAAGTCCTACCTCCTTGAAAGCTTGAAAGAGTCCTCTTCGATCTCTCTCTCCTGGTCCTAGGTCCGCTTGCTTATTAAAGGAGAGAGAACCCGCCGCTCAATTTCAAATTAGAATATATCGAAATTGAGACAGCGAGCTATTTTCCCCTAGGGTTTAGGGCACTAGACCCTTACAACGGCACACTAAAAATATCTGGAATCATTTACGGCACACCTAAATATAAAAAAAAGTAACAGTTGTATGATAGAAAAAAAAAATAATAATTATAAATACTATTTCAGAGTTACAAAACCCATGCAATTTTAATAATTTGTCAAAAATGCTCGCGGCACACAGGTTGAGAAACACTGGCTTAGAGAGCCCAAAATTTAAACAGTTCTCCGCATTAAAAAGATAAAAGTTTTGCTACAGAACAAACTTTCTAAGACGATTTCTTTTTATGAATTTAACTTTTCTAAAAAATATAGAAAAAAATAAAAGCTTTTTCACGACCCAGTATGTTCGCCAGTTAGAACAAGTATTTTTTTCACATTATTGTCTGAATTTTATTCAAGTTCAATTACCTATTTACTCTCACTATAACGAGTATAATTTTGATCCAAGAGCAAAAGGCCATTCTTAGAATAATAAAAATTAATAATTGAATCTTTAATAGTCTGAACAGGTCTTGATTTGTATTTGTCCTTGCAGTTCCTTCGCTATAAAGGAAGAAGTTAGATAATTCTAGCCACACCCTTTTTAATTATTTTCCTCAATCGGATTTAATGAAAGAATCGCCAATATAAATAAGGAAATATAGGAAGGGTGGAGGGATAAAAATCCAAAATTTTGAAACAAAAAATAAGATAGTAAACATGTAAGAATAAGTGCCATATACCTACATCTGTGAAGGGCTATCCCAATGAGCAACCACATGGATCCACTCTTGACTGTATCTCTATCTACATGAAATGAATGCATGTTTTTGAAATAATAGATTGATAAATGAGGTGTCTCCATCATAATGAAATATACCAACAGTAAATTAATAAATTCAGTAAATAATGTTCTCCATTCTTACTTAGTGTCAATTAAAAAGAGGTTAAATTCAAGCTCACATTCATAATATTAATATCTATTGTCAAGTTCAGGAAATCAGACTTGAACTCGGGCCTCCTACTTTATCATTGTCATCACGATGATGAAGAAGGCATATTCGACCAACCCAATCCCCTCTGTATCATTTTAATATAAATAAAAAATAAAAACTCTCTCTTGAATAAGAAAACTTTTACGGTTCAAGAATTTCATTCAAGGAAAAGAGAGCCCATTTTTTATCTGGTATGATTTTAGTTGTCATAAATTTACATTAAAAGCATTCGAAAATTAATGTTTCCAAAACTTTTCAAATATCGTAATAGATATAAAATTTATTTCTATTATTAATTTATTAATAGTATTTTAATAGCAGAAAAGTTTAGTTTATTAAAATTTTTTGATGAAAACTACATTCTGCATTGTAATGCGAAGATTTGAATAAGCAATTCAAGCAGCATTCACTCTGCTTTAACACAGGGGTCCCCAAACTACGGCCCGGTGTCCAAATACTGCACTTGAAACTTTTCCATCCGATCCGCTGCTACTACAGTATTCTTCTTCTTTAGGTGCCGTCTCTGTTCCGAAGGTTGGCAATCATTAAGGCGATTTAATATGAAAGATATTAATTTGCCGATGGTAATAGATTCAAATTTACAAGAAATCATAAGATGGTGTCATCTATTAGATGCGATGGAATGGAATATTTTTAATTATATGTCAGAGGGGTTGTTTTTCACCCCCTCGGGAATCGAACCCGAGTGCCAGTAACAGCAATCCGGGCCACCTGGCTCACCTGCAGGATGCGAACCTCTCTGACGGTTCGATTCCCGAGGGGTGAAAAACAACCCCTCTGACATATAATTAAAAATATTCCATTCCATCGAATTTAATAGATGACACCATCTTATGATTTCTTGTAGAATTTGAATCTATTACCATCGGCAAATTAATATCTTTCATATTAAATTAGGAAAAGTCATTCCATTGCCATTCGAATTTTGAATCTCTTCAAAATTCAAAACACTCAACGACCTTTATTTAAATTATATGGCATGGCTATATGTTTAAATGTAGAATCACTATATCGCGAAATTTTACAAATTAAGATAACAATCTTTGAGTAAAATATTTTACGCGTGTACATATGTCAGAGACGGTTTGCATCCTGCAGGTGAGCCAGGTGGCCCGGATTGCTGTTACTGGCACTCGGGTTCGATTCCCGAGGGGGTGAAAAACAACCCCTCTGACATATAATTAAAAATATTCCATTCCATCGGATTTAATAGATGACACCATATTAAGGCGATTTTTACTTTTGAGACCGCAGATCTAAATAGTTGTTGGTTACTACATCCAAACCATTCTCTCAGGTTCCCTTACTACAGTACTAATTGACAAATATTCACTGACCTTTCAATACCCTGAAGAAGGAGGCAAGAAATCTCCGAAACGTTGGCTATTGAATAAAAATATTCTTTTAATGCAATCGAATTCAAGAAAGGGTGCACCAGTAAAGATACAGCCCCTATGGATCTCGAAAGACCCTTGCATTACCGAAGAGAAGAGAAAGTTGGCTTAGCTAAAGGTTGGAGCCGTAGGTTTTTGTACACCTGGTTTTCGAAGGTTTGAAGATTATAAGTGTTGGGAAAGATGGAGGCTGGGAGAGAGTTCCAGTTCCTTGAAGTCATAAATATAATAAATAAATATATATAAATAGATATAATTTTCTCTCTTTTTTTCAACCTTCCCTAGTAGTACAATGTTTCAAACTATATAGTAACTATACAGTGCCTATATAGATTCTCGAAAATTTTATAGGCACTATATGATTACTATGTAGTTTGAAACATTGTGCTACTACGTTGGACTGCCTCATCAAAATCCATTCAATTCACTATATTAAATATTAATGCTTATAATAGCGACTTATTAAAATAATTTCCTTATAATATGTTATATCAGGGCCCAGGTAACACACAATATCCTCAGAATATTCTAAGAAGATTTAAATGTCCTTAGAATATCCTTAGAATATTCTTAGGATATTGTGGTTACCTGGGGGCCGCCCATAGTTTCCTATGTTTACAATTGGCCCTATCTCTAAAAAGTTTGGGGACCCCTGTTTTAACAAATAAATAGAAATGATTACTATGAATTAAAAGTCAGGTTAATAATATAAATAAAAATTTAAAATTGGTTAATTTAGAATGAGGTTTTACCAATAATCTCTTGAACAAAAATTGGTGGTGAAATTTAAAGCAGATTTATAATAAAGAAGGAATTTTTATCAGTAACAAATAGTTTAGGAACATAACTCCTTTTGAATATATAAAATAAGTAAAATAAATGTATGGATAGGTGATGGCATGTAAATATCATAAATAAATGGGTTCCCCCAAACCACGTAAGATTGTCTTATACTGAATCCGAGTGGTTATATAAAAACTATATCATTACATATAAGAAGGGATAGAGCAGCGGCTCTTAACGCTTTTCTTCCAATCCCCCCCCCCCTTGTGCAATTTTGTAAGCATGTCTTCCCCCCTTTCCAGAATTTTCCAACACAAAAAGTTCATTTTAACTAATATACTTTTAATATTGAAAATACAAGGTATCATATTTTAATTTAGAGATAAAGATAATATTTACCTAATGAGAAAGCTGAGGTTGTTTTTTGGTAGTTTAATACGTGAGGGTTTTGTGAGAGAGGAACATGTATAATTCTGTAATTAGAGATGTTTTTTATATGTTTATTTTAATGGGAACTGCTGAATGAAAAAGCAAGTTTTGTTTTTGAAAATATAAAATTTATTGTAATAGATTAATTGCTTTAAAAGTGAAATGAATATATATATTTTACGAAAAATTAGTTTACGAAAATAAGATGGAATTGATTATTTCTAGATGGCCCCGGATATGGATATGACCTCTGTGATCTGGATGAGTTGGTTGAAGTCCTTTTTATCTATCCAATTCGATTCGTTCAAAGCAGAGCCTTCTTCTCGCGTATGAGACAAGAAATATTTTTATGAATGTTGAAGATTTTTGGGATCGGAAACCCATTTAGGGGTGATACACAAATTGACCTCCTTGTTTGATGGACGAGGAAGTGTGCTGGGATTTGAAGAGCCAATTTGGGAAGCTCTTTACTCGCTGAGAGCTCAGGTCAATCACTTATTTTTAATCCGGGCCTAAATTAGTTTTTTTTTGCATTATTTTTTTTTAATTGCTCTAATTATTCATTTAATTTTAAGGAAATTTTATTAATATATACTAGTATATACTAGCTGCAAGGCCCGCCTTCGGCGGCCCTCTTACTAACCAGGGAACTAGTTCCCCTGGACCCCACCTTCACTCTCCACCCCTGCCCGCTCCCTGGACCCCACCCAGTACCCCGCGGCCCACACCATCATCCCGACACTGCACCCCGCCCCCACACCCCTCTACGCCCTCTGGATCCCTACTCCTGTACCCCCCCCCATTTGGGTGGTTTTTTTTGGAGGATTTTTTTAAACAAAAGTCAGATCACATCCCCACAACTTTGCTCATAACAAAATTTGCTGTAGAATTAATAGATTAGGAGTTAATTGATAATTTCCATTAGTGCGCCTCCCCAAACCCCCTTTTGGGGTCAAAATATCAAAACGTTAAATAGCAATAAACGTAAGTCAGTAGTCATCTGATCCAAACATGAAATTTTTTAATAATCCCTTCGGCCGTTTTTACGTGAGTCGTGAGCAACTTTTCGCTGAAACCACGCAAACATACATACATACATACAGACAGACAGGAATTTTGTTGAGGGTGTTTTCGTTCTATACTTGCTTCCAAAATTTGGCATGATTTGGACCAATGTACAGACAAAACCTTAATTATATATATATATATATAATTTTACTTTAACCTATTTTTAATTTATTTTTTTTATTTTATTTAAAATATTACTTTTTTTTAATTATCACACATTTTCTCATGACCATTGCACGTTCTTTAAAACTTTTGAAATTTGTACGCGGATTAACTCCCCCTTGAAATACTAAAATTCTCCCTTGGGGGATTCCACCCCGGTTGAGAAGCCCTGGGATTCAGTAAATTCAATTAATAGGTAATCAAAATTATCATTGATAGCTCGGATCCAGTATAAGACAATCACATGATTTCTTACTAAGAATGCTGAATCTACAATCTCAGAAAAGCGAACTTTTATTTAAAAATTTAATATTTGAATAAATAATTCATAAATATTTATCTTTGTTAGATTCAGAATCGATAGAGTTTTCTTCAAAAATTCAAAATTTCAATTTTCTTGGCTTTGCAAAAAGTGACTTGTTTTCTCATGAACTTTTAACGGTTAGGCAAGTTTGAAATAGTGAAAATTTGTTCTAGAGGATTTTTCAGATTAGTTTCCTCATGGTGAAATTATAAAATTAATTAAAACGAATTTCGAATTAGTATCGCTTATGCATAGTCCACAAAAATCCAATATTTTTTTTAAGCAAAAGATTCAAGAATAACAACAAATATAGCGCCTATTAAAGTTATGACTGACCTTTCTATTCCTAAAAAGTATTGACTCAGCCCATTGAAAAGTTCAAGCAACGTTATCCCCGAGGGGTGAACCGCGACCTAAAATCGTGTACACCTACTTCCACTTCCAGTTTCATTTCCAAGTAGATGGCAATAGATTATCTAATGAATTCCAAATAACTCCAAAGACGGTGTACACCTAATTACAATCGCGGTTCACCCCTCGATTATCCTTTTTTTTTCTTTCTTTTGTTTTCTCGTTTTTTTTTTTTTTTTTTTTTTTTAATATATTTATATTTTTAAATCTTATTTTTTAGTTAGTATCTAAACTGCTCACAAATTGAAGTGAACCGCTAAGAAAAATTCAGATTTTTTTAATTGTAATCAATTCTTCGACTTGAAAACCTTAATTATTCAATAGTAATGGGTTTTGTGTTAAAAATAAAGACACGTGAACGAGTGTTAAAAGCAACAATTTATTTTTTACAAGTTGCAGTGGCAGAGCGAGGGTTGAAGAGGGTCTATCATGCCCCGGCGAGTGGGGCTCCAAATACTCTCCAAGACAAACAAGATATAGTATATATTATATTACTATATGTGTTTCTGGAGGGGGCGCCAATAAACTAGTCCCGGGCGCTAGTTATGTTCGCTAGGCCACTGACAAATCGAACAATTGATTACCATTAAAAAAATCTGAATTTTTGTAAGTGGTCACTTCAATTTGTGAGCAGTTTATTTGAAATTATCCGTAAAACTTGAGCACTTGACCCTTTTATAATTAGTTTTATAATAGTAGACTTTATTGAATTATCAATAAAATATGATTATAAATAGCTCGATACATATGTACATAAATTTTCTAATACTAATAAAAAACTAAATTTTAAAAGATAGACTTTTTTTAATTTACGTTGATATATAATAATCTATATATATATATATATTAAGGGCTTGTCTGTACATTGGTCCAAATCACGCCAAATTTTGGTTTCAAGCAAAATTATCAACGAAAACACCCTCAACAAAATTCCTGTCTGTATGTATATATGTATGTAGGGTGACCCAGCCAGTAGTTGATCAAATAACGCCGATGCTACGCTATTTTTATCAACCAGCTTTCATTTTAAATCTTAATAGAAAACTCACATCATAATAACAATACCTTATATGTGTCCAATCATAGGAGAATATAAAATTCAGGCCTTATTAAAGAGCATAAACAATAGAATTTAAAAAAAAATTTGTTCCAGTAGTTGATCGGGCGAATCCAATTTTTGATCAAAGTCAAATCCAATGATTTCAAAGGAGGTAAAATAACACAGTTTGATAATTTTATTTATATTTTATTTTATTATTATTTATTTTTTTATTATTTTTTAAGAGACACAATGGAAATTAAAACATTACATTTTTTAAAAGCATTGCAACTCATGAACCGAAAAAAGATTTCTTGTGTTGTTGGTTTTAGTTGGTTCTTCGATATGTGAAACAACCTGAGTTGACAACATTTAAATCATAAATAACTAAATATATTTTTCAATGGGCCCAGAGTAAATAGTTGTTTCCGACTGAAAATGACACGAAAATTTGAACATTCGATCAACTACTGGCTGGGTCACTCTATGTTTGTGTGGTTTCCGCGAAAAGTTGCTCACGATTCATGTAAAAACCGGCTGAAGGGATTTTTATGAAATTTCATATTTGGATCAGATGACTTCTAGGAGGGTGAAAATAGTAAATTATTGTCCTTGGAGCAAGCTGGGTGGGTTTTGGGTGGTGGGGTCCAGGGGGCGTAGCGGGGGGTATACAGGGGGCATAGCCCCTTGGCTAACAAGAGGGCCGCCGAAGGCGGGCCTTGCAGCTAGCTTAATATATTATTATAAACAAAAATTGAAAAGTGAACAAACGTTTGACTTCGAAATGCAAATACAAATCAAATTTAAAGATTTTTTGTGATGTTAAATTATTATAACAAAATATTTATTTTTTGAGTTATTTTAATATTAATATTGATGATAATATTAGGAAATAAATATTAATGTTTAAAATATACTAGTGCGACTCCGTTCTCCCTATATAAATCGGTAAGTTTTAGTTTTATTTATTTATTTTTTATTTCTATTTATTATGACTATGAACTTTAATTTTTGAATCGAATTCTATTTATTATCACCATGACTTAATATTTAATGGCCAGAACTCCATCAAAAATCATCTATATTAAATAAAGGTAACGTATATGTATTTTAAAGTCACGCTCTTTCAATCTGCATGTTTTAAATCACTTTGAATTACTATTTCTATTTCATTACATATTTTGACTTTAATAGGTCATTCTGTGAATTTCAATTTTGTTAAATTGTAATATTATGATAACTAAGTTATCATCAGAAAATTCAATTTTAATGTATTGGTGTCGCAAAGAAATATTTAGTAACAGGCAAATAAAATCATGCAAATATAATCAAACATTGAACAAATAAAAGTATAGAGCACTGCTTGGAAGCAATTTGAATTTTACACGTTTATTTTAATAATTTAATTTAATTTAATTTTAATTTTTCAACTTTTCAAAAAATTATTATAATATAATAAATAATCCTAACACTATTTTCTTTTTCGATTATAATTTTCTATTTGATTATTAACTCTTGAAGTAATCTTATGACAATTTCCATCACTTCTCATTCAAAATACACTTTTAAAATAGCTCATTAATTCGCCTTCTTTTTCGCCACTAATTCCAATTTAGATGACAAAGTGCTTGACTCTCCATCTTATTCTTCTCAAACTAATTCTAAAATAATTTTCCCCAAGTAATTAAAAAACTCTATTAAAAAATTAAAATCAGATTCTGCCGATGGCCCCAATGCCAATTATCAAAAAATGCCCCCCCCCCAGAACTTTCACCTATTTTATCCATTGTATACCAACTCTACCATGATTCGGGCATATACCCCGAAAGCTGGAAAATGGACAGAATCAAGGCCGCTGCACACGAGGCTTGTTTTAATAATTTTTTCACAAAGAGAAACAAAGAGGTTGTCCTCTGCTTGATGCAAATAAACATACACACATATATATCGAGATGATATATCTGTATATATATATATTATTTATTTGTTTGAGACTATAGTTTCGAAGACTTGGTCTTCATCATCATCATCAATTAAAAAAGACTGATGAATTTGAGATATATCATCTCGATATATATGTGTGTATGTTTATTTGCATCAAGCAGAGGACAACCTCTTTGTTTCTCTTTGTTAATCAACAACTCTGCTACTCTCGGCAAAACAAAAACTTTTCAATTTATAATTTTTTGTCTGCTTGCCCCCACTCAAAAGCATCCCAGGACCAAGCCGGAAAATAGAACATGACCGATCTTTTAAATCAAGCAAGCTAACGAGAAAGACAGCCAGGAGTGACGTCATTTTGACCTCGATAGACCTCCAAATTGCAAACCATCCCAAAAACAGGTAGAGAAAAAAGCCTCGTGTGCAACGGGATTTAGACCTATTGTTAAGAAACGAGCTATCAGGCTAATCCGACCCTTGCTGACTCCCTCGACTCGCTAGCTCATGGAAGAAGCGTTTCTTCGCTTTCTTTATTTTATACATACTATCACGCCATTTGCTCTGATGAGTTGAAGTCGAAAATTCCCTCCAAGGCGTGTTGACGATTCCCAACACCCTTTCATGGTTAAATTGGAAAAGTACCCGACCACTTCATTCTCTAATTCGTTGCCCCCATTACTTCGAGGAACTGGAACTCTCGACCGCCTCCGCCTTTATAGCCTTCAAAGCTTCAAAACCCGGATGCACAAACACCAAATATCTATCTATGCCCTCCACCCTTTCTCTTGAACTATTCTTCCTTCTCTTTTGTAATTCAGGGATCTTTCGAGATTCATAAGGGCCGCAGTTTCCTGGGGGTTTATTGCATTCAAATGTATTAAAAAAAGGCAATGTTTAAGTTTCATATATACGTTGTAGAAAGTCAAGAGTATGAAAGAAAATGGAATTGAATTTGAGATAAACAACTTTGAAGTTTAATAATAGTATAATTATTTGAGTATTTGATAAACTTAAAGAAAATCTTATATTATTAAACGAGCAATTCTTGTATTATATACATAGAATCGGTTTCTCGAAAACGGCTCTAACGATTTCGCTAAAAATTGGAGTACTTATCAAGTCTTATTAGAAACTTAAGCTATCTAGAGGCTACAAGAAGTACCACAAGATTTTGGCTAAAATAGAAGTACCGGAAATCGATGTTTACGTACGTAAGAATGCACCCCCTCCCCCTGGGTTTCGCAGCCATAAATCTCAGAGCTACGAAATTCGAAACTTAAGCACGATATATGCTAGATGGGGTGCATCAAGCTTTTGCTTGAAATCTGAACACCGGAAGCGGACATTTACATGAAAGATTTATCGTTTTTTTTTATTTTCTCAAAAACTGGTGTACTTATCAAGTGTCATGAGTTATTAGCCGTGTATAGATTTTAATCTGATTGAAATAAAGGAATGTGTTGTAAATTAGGAATGTCGTAAAATAAATATTTTAATCAATCATATATCGTCTTCGGTAAGTCACAGAGCCTTGAAATTTGAAACTTAAACTATTTAAAGGCAAAAAGTTACCGAATATCGCTCGGTGCTCCAGGCACTCTATTATTATGAAAGCATATTTTTCATTTAAATAAAATTTTAGTTTCGAAACTTTTGTTAAATCAAACATAATATGAACTCATGCACTTTAGTAATTGTTATCCGCTCTTCACTGACAAATGTGCGTAGTATCTTTGTTCAATCCTTGATTAGCTAAAGACATGACATAGGTTTCTGACCAATTTCCCCATTGCCATTGAAATGTTCCTTTAAAAAGATTGGAAACAACAAAACCAGGTTGACCTAGATAAGTAATTTCCTTCCATATATTAAATGGCTTGTACACTGGCGACTTTGGTCTCATTCCGTAAGCTACGCAACAATCACACACATACTAAATAATTGTTTTTATTATATTTGATTCCGCTCTGTGCGGACGGACGCTGAATGTCCAATTTAGTTCATGAGGGTGGAGAGAACTCAAGCGTACTTAATAGTTGGTTTTTATGATTTGAGATTCTCGTAAGATGTCTTTATTCGAACGCGACACGAATTATGTTATTGTTTATTTCAGATGGTTGATTTGCAATTCAACTCTCTACAATAAAAGAGGGTTAGACTTGAGATAAATTTCAGCCAAACAGGAGCAGAATAAGCTAAAAATCTTGGTCTGACTATGGGCTTGAATAGTTGAAGTTTATTATCCAGGTTAAGAGGATTATCTGGTTTTACGAAAGGCCATAACGACCGACTCATAATTTTCTTTCGCTGTACTATCAAATCTTATCTTATTAAATTAAACGAGCAATTCTTGTATATAGGTATAGTATATAGAATCGGTTTCTCGAAAACGGCTCTAACGGTTTGAATGAAATTCACGGGTTAGGAGGTTTTTGAGTTGACATTTCGATCTATCTCGGTCTCATCTTCGGTTAAGTTGTTTTTGATGGGTTTTTTGTTAATTCAAATAATTATTCACAGGTGGTTCTCTCGATAAAAATGTATAATTACATTTTTATTCAATCTCCTTTTAATAATTGATAGGTTTTTTAATTTTATATCCCACTAATAATTCATTACAAAGGAAACATTTTATTTGTTTTATTCATTGACCCTTTGAAACCCTGAAGAAGGAGGGAAAAATCCTCCGAAACGTCGGTTTGAAAGGAAAGAAGGAAGGATTCCAATAAATTACACCTTATTTGATATGTGTTAATTTTTTCTTTCCTCACTACCTCTGGGCTGCCTTCCATTACATTCAATTAAAATTTCTACCAGTCCGTCTCTCTCCAGAGAAAATTTCGTTGCAAAAAATTCATTACAAATATTATTATATATTAGAATTTGCCAATTTAATTAATTGAAGGTATTTTTTATTGAATATTAAATTATTAAAAATAATATTAATATATTACTTTGACCTAAAGCAAAAAATTATCGAGCAAGTGTTCCAGGTACTAATTTTTGAATGAGCTGCCGAATTTGATCTCCTGTCTTAGAATAACGCTAAGATATCTCACCTTTTGCTGCCTTGACAGTAATTCATCTTCTTTTTTAAGGAAACTCTGTAGATGTTTTCTTATTTTAGCGAAAATGTCTTCTCCTATTTGATTGTATTAGTTCTCAGAATTCAGATCTTAAAGAAGTCAATAACTTCTTCAGACCTTTCTTCAAGTCTATATAACTTTTAGACATTTGAAATGCTGTGTCCATAATAGATCAGTATCATCTGCCTATTGAGTTAATTTGACATGCTCTAATGGGGAAATATCAGCAGTGGACAAGTTATAGAGAAGTGGAAATAATAACCTACCTTGAGATATTCCCGTAGCGACTTTTCAAAGCCTAGAGATTCAGAAACTTCATGTACTGGTATATTTCTGCTTTAATTCAAAATGAAATAATTTCATTGTTGGTTTTAGGATTAAAAAGCAAATATTATTAGAAATAAAAAAACAACTATATTGGCAGGCCAAAGTTGCGACATTAAGGGAATAGAATAACGCTCAATAGGTGTACATTATATAAAACACGATAAAATATGTAAGCAATTTATTCCATACAGAAATATCTCCCACCCCATGTTAAAAAGTATTTTTTTTTATTTTTGACTCCACAAAAAAATTCAACCAATCATCAAAATAGTCATTCGAGTGGCCCACAATTGAAAATTACAAGACATATTTAATCAAATCAATTTTTTAATGAGCATAATGAAATTTCATCAAAATAAAATGGTTAAGTGTATAAATTAAGATAAAATGACAAACACCCAGAAATAAAAACAATTCAATTTTTTATGCACACTATTTCGATCAAATATTTAATCCAGCCCTTGACAATAAAAAATAATTTTCTAGTATATTTTTCTATGGCTGCCTCTCTTCTTATCTTAACTTATAATACAGTCACTTATTCATTTTGTTAATTCTAAAAGCTAGAAGACAAATGGACGGACATAATTACGAATTAAAGAGTAACTAAAAGAAACCCAAAATTTTGAATAAATAATAGATATTTCAAATTAACTATCTAGCTATTAGAGTTCGTGGCTGTAGTGAAACTGTATTAGATGAAGGAGGAGGTATCAGCCAAGGTTGGATGCACTGGGTTCAATAAAACACCCTGAATAAAACTTTTTGGCCTGAATTTAACATATTTGGCCATCTTCAGTTAATTGGGAGTTATATACAAAATGCGGTACACAAATGTGATCGAACCAAGCCTTGTCAAAAATAAAAATTGTAGCTTTATGCAAATTTATAACGTGACTGTGCCCAAAGCATCAGAATGAATGTAACAATATACATTCATTCTGAAGCTTTTGGCACAGGCACGTTATAAATTTCCATGAAGCTACAATTTTTATTTTTGGCAAGGCTTGTTTCGATCACATATGTGTACCGCATTTTGTGTATAACTCCCAATTAACTGAAGATACCCAAATAAATTCAGGCCGAAACGTTTTATTCAGGGTGTTTTATTGAACCCAGTGCATCCAACTTTGGCTGATACTCAAACCTTCAAAACCGGGGTGCATAGACACCTACTTCTACACCCTCTCACTTAATCAACTTTCCCTTCTCTTCGGTAATGCAAGGGTCTTTCGAGGTCCATAGGAGCTGCATCTTTACTGGTGCACCCCTTCTTGCATTCGATTGCATTAAAAAAAAGATACTTCCTCCTTCATCTAACTTTCTAATATACTCTATCCTCCTTATGATATGATCGATCTGAATGATTATATTGTCGGAAGTTTATTCAATAGATAAAGTGATATTGATATAGTATGTACCAATTCATTTTATGAACCGGTATTTTGATAGGATCGAAGATGAGGCACACTTTATACTTAATTGAAGGAGACAATAAAAGAGTGTGTCTTCTACTGAAATTATAAATGTTTAATTCATTAATAACAAGACTATAATTTCGAGATCTTTGCCCTCTTCATCAGTCTACTACAATTTATTCACAGGAATTAATGTATGAATGGTAGACCACATATAAATCTCACTTACCATTCAAACATTAATTCCTGTGAATCAATTGTAATAGACTGATGAAGAGGGCAAAGATCTCGAAACTATAGTCTCGTTATAAATAAATTAAAAATTTATAATTTCAGCAGAAGACACACTCTTTTATTGTCTTCTTCAATTTATAAAAATTCTGCTACTCTCGGCAAAAAACTTTCAATTTAGTTTATACCTAGGTAAATATTGAGGTACACTGTTACTTTTTAGTCCAGTTTCATCCGAAAGTTTAAGGTTTAAGTTCAACAAGAGGATGAGGTAATTGGGACATTTAAGAGGGATACTGTGGCGACTGTGGGTCAGTGGTTAGAGTGTCAGGCCGCTGGCCTGAAATACGCTGGTTCGAGGCCGAGTCTCGGCTGATATTTGCAGTCGCCACCTCTTGGAAAGCAATGGCAACCTACCAAGAGTATAATTCTTAGTAACCTTTCCAAACTAGCCGTTCGGAACCGGCGTTAAAAAGTAGGTCTCGTATATCTGTGTAAAAACAGCTAAACACACTGAGCACAGGTATATGTGGAGAGGAGCCAAAACGTCAAGGAGACCTGATAAGGCACTTAAAAGAAAAGAAGAAGAGGGATATTAATTCAGAGATCTTGTAAAGCTTCCATCTTTCCCAGCACCTATAATCTTCAAACCTTCAAAACCGGAGTGCATAGACACCTACGTCTACACCCTCTCACTTAATCAACTTTCCCTTCTCTTCGGTAATGCAAGAGTCTTTCGAGATCCATAGGAGCTGCATCTTTACTGGTGCACCCCTTCTTGCATTCGATTGCATTAAAAAAAATGTATCCCTTATTTTAAGACTACATTTTTATGTAACTTCAAATTGGGATCAATTAATTTGAAATTTGAAATCATCATTTTCAAAGTGGGAATAGTAAATAATAGTAATAAATATCAATCCATCAATAACGAACTATTTCTAATTTGAAATTGATTAATCTCATTTTGAAATTTCGAATTTGCGACTTGTGACAGTGACGTCACGATAGTCTGTGGCAGGTCATAAACTCGGTTCATTAAATAATATCTATAATAAACTTTTCTAACAAAATCAATAAAGTGAAAGGAAATCGGAGTCTCTTTATTTTATTTATTTATTTTATTTTTCTTTATTTTATCTATTTCTTTCGTCTAACACTCTTGTTGGAGAATTCATCCCCCCTCCCCCCTTCAACTGATCCGATTTACTTCATTTTCTCTCTTACTCTCTCTGATTGTCAGTTTCTCTCATCTTCTCGACATACATATATATATATATATATATTTCGAGAGAGAACTTTTATCTCATTTTTTCATCTGATTTTATTACACACCCTTCATTTGACATTCTAAACACATTTTATTCTCTTCGTCGTAAGGAACTTGATTATATTTATCTTTTGTTCCACCCTCTTTAATTTTCCTAAATATTAATATTTTTAAATTTGTATATTTCGATTTTATCAAATGAAGTGCTTTTGGTTTTTAACTAAGGAAATAAGATTTCGTGTAAATGATGAAAAACATTTTTGTATGATCATAAGAATGTACTTTACTTAAACCCATAAAATTGTAAATAAGATTTCTTTTCACTTTCACATTTATATTCTATAGAATATAATGGGAGAGTATTGCGATAGCCAGTCTGGCTCCTGACTCTTTGAGAGCTTGTATCTCAGAGATGAAAAAAGTTAATTTCATTTGTAACTTCTAGGTGGAAGGAATCGTTGCCCTTAATAGTTGGAAACCGGATTTAGGACATAAAACTGGAAATTGTGAATCCCAGAGGCCAAAAAGTGGTCCAAAATCCATTGGACAGTGCTTTTGTACGTATGTATGTACCCCCCCCTCCTGCGTTTCGCAACCATAACTCTCAGAGCTACAAAAATTCGAAACTCAATCTCAATATAGACTACAAGAAGTACAGCAAGCTTTTGGTTGAAATCAGAAAACCGAAAGTGGACATTTACATAAAAGATGTTTCATTTTTTTTGAGAAAATCAAAAACGATCTTCTGTAAAGTCGTTTCGACTTCAAAAGCTTGATCTACTCCTTCTAGCCTATATCAAGCTTAAGTTTCGAATTTCGTATCTCTGAGACTTATGGTTGCGAAACGCAAGAGGAGGTAAATTCTTATGTACGTAAACATCAACTTCCTGTTTTTCTATTTTAGCCAAAATCTTGTTATACTTCTTGTAGCCTCTAGACAGCTTAAGTTTCAAATTTCAAGGCTCTGCGACTTTCCGAAGACGAGATATGAACGATTAAAATATTTATTTTACGACACTCCTAATTTACAACCCCTTCCTTTAATTCAATCGGATTAAAAATTTGACACAACTATTAACTCATGACACTTGATATATACACTAATTTTTAAAAAAATCGTTAGAGCTGTTTTTGAGAAAAAAACGAAATAAAGGAAGGGGTGTAAATTAGTAGTGTCGCGATGACTTCAAATAAATGAAAATGTGAAAGTCGTATGGTGAACACACCAGTTGATTTTTTTTATGAAGTAAAACTTCTTACACCAGGCCTCAGGCATAAAACCAGATGGGGAGTAATTTGCCAAGACCGTTTCAAAACATTTAGTAATAAAATGCAAAAATCAGAAAAAAATTAATTGTTTTATGAGAGAACTTATCGTACGGTTGTTCAAATAAATAATTATTTATTGAGTTGGAAATAAGCACACATGTATGAGTTAAGAATCTGCAGCTTTGCTCTAAGTTTAACACTCTAACAGAAACTATTTATCGAAAAAAAATTATTAGATCTCTAAAGTTTTGTACAGCCCATCCAACCTTGGAAAAATTTCACTTTTTCCTCCAATTTAATATTATTTATTTTTCCCTTCCGAAAAAATGTATAGATACGTGCTTGTTATTACAGGTAGGTACTATTGATATTAAGCACTTTCACAATGCAATCAATTTCCTTTATTAATGTTATAATATTTTTATCGTCTCAAGTGAGTTCTTCTTTAATTCTTACTCTTGTAATCCATGTCTTGTAAAGGTTTTTTTTGTTGAAAGATGTTGCCAAGAATTCATTAAGGATTAAATTGAATAGATTTGCATATTAGAGCTTTCATTATTTATTATGGTGCAAACATTAAAAAGGGAAGGAGGTATTGGTAATTTAATCACATAAATTAATTAATATAGATATATGAGTAATATATTAAGCAGGCACATTCGAGATAGAGTCTTTCATTTCTCTGGAGTATTTCTTATAAGATCTTGCAAATAAACGCATATACCAGCTTCTTGAAACTTTCGAAATTTCTCTGAGGCCAATTAAAAATTTAAAAATAATAATTAATGTAATAGGGGACAAGCATGAAATTTTGATATCATTAAAATTATGTTTTTTAAGTACAGTAATATTAAATGTTTCGAATTAAATTAATTAAAATTAATTTTATATATTATTTGTATGAAAAAATAATCCTTAAGGTAGTTCTTTCAAAAATGGGAAAATTCAAGAAGTCTTTGAAACTTGGAATATAAGTCATTAAAAGTATAATACATACACTGTTAAAATTTGAAGACGATTTACCACACCAAACATGAAATAATTGCAATTAAAAATGACATTTTTTACATATGGTAGATAGGGATAGAGAATCGGAAGACCAGAATGGATTTAGGGCGGGAAGGTCCTGTATTGATGGTATTTTTACCTTAAAGATCTTGCTGGAAAAGAGATTGGGGCGCGACCGTCCAGTCCATCTGATATTCGTGGACCTCCAGCGAGAAACGGCGTCCGCCGTAACCAAACTCGGAGGATATATATATATATATATAGATAGATAGGGAAAGGGTGGGGGAAATGATCATTATTTTATTTTTTTCATTGAAGGACTTTCACCATCTTGATGAAAAACTAATATTTGTTGGAATAATATATTCGGAGTAACTTAAAAAAAAATTGAACTTATTTACCTCTTAGTTTTGATCAAAAACAAACATATTTGGGCGATTATTTTTAGTGGAGGGGATATAAGATCAATGGCTTGGAAACAATCCGGCAAGTATGTGTGTATTTATATAGAGATTACGTAGTGTGAGTGGTACAGTCACGTTAAAAACATAACCTAAAATTTTAGTTCCGTTCATATTTATAGAGTGGTTACGGGGCTAAAACTTTTTGTGTGGATTGTCGCGAAAGAACCTTCTTAAAAGTTAAAAATTTGAACTATAGCCGAGAACTACGCGAAGATTGCCGAACTTACCCGAACATGATATGACGTCACCGTGTCCTTTACATATCGTGGAACACATGGAATTGTCGAGGAGATTAACTTTTAAATTACTTTTGCTAACTAACATTTTATTATTTATATATATGGTATAATGACAGAGATAGGATTTGTGAAGGTATAAAGCTATAATTTGACAAATACATTTATGCTAATGGAATTCATGAAGAATCATGATTGCTTTAGTGCGGATGATGAAATTCCTGGAGTTAAAGTACAACTGCGTAAATATTTATTGTATATAAAATATATAAATATAAATTATAATAATATATAATTTAATATACGTATTCACATCAAGCAGAACACAAAATCTTTGATTTGTTCCTTATATATTATTATTAATAATTAATATTTGATGTGCTCGTTTGCACTTAACGTTTGAAACCTGTTTAATTAAATTTGATTGTTTCAGACGATTACAAATATATATTACCTCTTTTCTAAAGTAAATTAAAATCACAGTTTACAATCATATATGTATTTAATTGTGTTAATTAGTGAGAACTGTCAGTTTGCTCCTATTTTGTTGACTAAGCTTTTCATAAATTACTCTCTGCCTTTGATATGGATTCCAGCTAGAGAAATTAAAGATCTCTGACAGATTCCAGTAGAATTCACGCTCAGAGGTAAGCACATTTGACCTCGGGGATTCAATCTGTCTCACAAATTTACGATTTCAAGATAAAAGCTTAATATCACAGATAGAGATAAATATATATATATATATCTATTGGTAATAAATATAAACCTATCTTTTGACAATTAATTTTTTCTCAACATATTTCAAAGGCAAATAAATTAATAAAAAATATTATTTTTTACTAGTATAGTATCTATTATCCTAACTAATAATAATTTTACTTATCCAATAAGCACTGAAGTAATTAACATACAAAATTGCACAAAGAATAAATTAAGGAGGTCCTTTCGCTCCAGTTGAGTCAAAAGAAGAGTGGTATCTAATATTTAATAAAATAAGTTAAAATACAAATGAAAAATAATAGAATTAAAAAATAAATAGTATGAAAGCCGTAAATGTTTGAAATAAAAAAAATTATAAAAAATGTATAAATCCAGCAGAAGATACACTCTTTTATTGTCTCCTTTAATATATAAAAATTCTGAGACCCTCGGCACAAAAATCTTTCAATTTAATTAAATACAAAAGTTAGTTTGATTTATTCAAATCAGCTGATAATAAGTCTTGTATGATTTGGCAATGCGTTGTATTAATACTGTTCATGTTTATATCGAAACATAGCATTTATGTGATTTTTTAAAGTAAATTTCTCAGTAAATTCCTCGGTCAATGATATATTTTATTCCAAAGAAAAGTAACCTGCATGTTTCAAAGAACTAATTTTTAGTTTTTTTTTAACTTAATCTATTCAACTAATAGTAGTATAATTCAAGAGAAAGTCTCGAGATCTTAATTTTCCATACGACTGAGAAAATGTTTACATTTAAAAAAATTTTATTTTCAAAAATTTGCTCGCTAATGTGTAATTGAAATTTCACCAAAGCATAGATAGAGACTTAAACTATTATAAAAAATTAAGTTATAGTTATAATCTAATATTTTTTATTTAAACTTGGCGGCGAAAGGACTTCCGTAAGAATCTCACTTAATTAATTATCTTTATTCATTTGAGTGTATGGTTAAAAAAGGCCTTGCCCTTATCTTCAATATGAATATAATATAAATTTATATTACCAAATTCTGTTCCATTTTTGAATTGAATTACGATATTATTTTTTATGATTCAATTTTTTTTAACTCTTATAAATGAGAGATCAGGCTCAAAACTAATATTTGTACTTATTACAATACAATTATGATATTCTTATATTTAATGACTAATTCTTTTGTTTTAAGGTAGTTTTTCACAAATGCAAAAATTCAAGAAGTTTTAGAAATTCGGAATAAAAGTCATTAAAAGCATAATAAAAGACATGTTTTTTGAAGACGATTTACCACACCAAACATGAAATAATTTCAATTATAAATGAAATTTTTACATATGGTAGATTGGGAAAAGATGGGATGGGAAAATGATCATTATTTGATTTTTTTCATTGAAGGACTTTCACCATCTTGATAAAAAACTAATATTTGTTAGAATAATATATTCGGAATAACTTAAAAAAAAAATTAAATTATTTACCTCGAAGTTTTAATAAAAAATAAAAAAAAACAAAGATGTTTGGACCATTATTTTTAGGGGAGGGGATATAAGAACAATTGCTTGAGAAGTACAGCGTCGTTAAAAAACATAACCTAAAATTTTAGCACCGTTCATATGTATAGAGTGGTTATACAAGGCTAAAACTTTTTGTGCGGATTGTCCCGAAAGAACTACCTTAAATCATTAATAACAAAATAATATTCCAATTTTATATAATTTTAATCAATCTAAAAATAATTAATTTTACTTATCATATATGCTATGAAAAGAAAGATCCTTATAATACAAGACTATTTCACAAATACATTTTATAATGCTTTTGCCATGAGTGAATTTGTTTTAATTTGAAAGAAACGATTAAATATTTCTTTTCATAAATCTCATTGATTAATTAATGAATCAAATGAGATTTTTTTACAAAACTAATACATAAATATCTATTTTTTCAATAAATATATTGTATTTAGTTTTAAATAAAATATACTTCATTCTGTTTATGTTTTAAGTACGTAAATAGAGATGATTAGTAGAATAGTAGAGAGGTACTTAAGTAAGGTGGTTATTATATATTAACAGAGAGAAGATAAGGGGCGTTGGGCTTTCAAGTAGAACATTCAAGAGAGAGTTGATGCTTTCAACAAAACCCCTGCCCACCTTCTTTCTCATAATTATTAGAAAAAATACTTTTCTTTTCTTGTTTCATTTCAAAAACTATCAAAATGAAACTACTTAAAACAACTTAAAACACTTTTAATAAGAGATGTTTTTCATTTTTGTTGATGTATAAGCAAGATAAACAAAAGTAGCGACACAAGTTATGCAAGGGCCAATGATATTCTTGTGTTGCTATGCGCCCAATGGTAAATTTAGATGATATCAAGGT
Organism: Forficula auricularia; assembly: GCA_024734495.1. Classification (NCBI taxonomy): domain Eukaryota; kingdom Metazoa; phylum Arthropoda; class Insecta; order Dermaptera; family Forficulidae; genus Forficula; species Forficula auricularia. The sequence goes on from JALMQS010000070.1 coordinate 19,719,016, forward strand.
ACAGTCCACTTTCGATAATTCGAACTCTTCAGCTGTTAATTTCGGTAAATCGAAAAAATGCTGAGTATTTTGATACACTCGATAACTCGAAATCCTTTTCGTAACAAGAGGCGGAGAGAACGTTCTATAATTCGAACTAGGCCACTTTCCCTCTTTATAATTCGAATTTTTCCCAGAAATGTTTACTCCTCATTTTCCGCGTAATGTTTACCTCCTTTCAGCCTAGCTTAACTTCCCAATTCCCTTTAGTTAATACATATCGTCGGCTTAGAGTGTAAGCCTGTTAACTCCATTTTTTATCATATTTGACATTTTAATACCGTTCGAAAGAAAAAGAGATGCAGCATCGTTCAAGTAAAACTGCTACTTAAAATTACGATCGTAAGCTGTAGAAAAAAAATGTGAAAAATAGTTTTTTCCATAACAACAATTTTAAATTTTGTTTGTTATTTCTCTGCCCTGTAAAATTTCCTTGTTGTGAGTTAGCAGGTTTACACTCTAAAGCGACGATATAGTACTTACTCTTCCATCTTGCCTCCTCTCTTAGTACTTGTTGGTATATAGAGAATATCTTGAACTTTCCATCATTAATAGAACATAGTGTAAAGCTGCTAACTCCATTTTTATCATATATGACATATTAATATCGTTCGAAAGAAAAAGAAATGCAGCATCGTCCAAGTAAAACTGCTACTTAAAATTACGATCGTAAGTTGTAGAAAAAAAATGTGAAAAATAGTTTTTTCCTTAACAACAATATTTCTCTGCCCTGTAAAATTTTCTTGTTGTGAGTTAGCAGGTTTACACTCTATGGCGACGATATGTAATTTCTTTGTTCTTTTTTGTCGTTTTCATTATTTTTACTTTTTCACTTGAAGCTATATATAGAATTTATGTCAGTTCATACATATTTTCAAAAGTATAATAAAAACTCTTAATAATTCGAATTTGTTATCGAGAGTCGACTGTATCTTATAAGCGCGCCAAAATGAGGCTGTTCGGAATCATAAGCTAAGCCATACGTAATTCTCTACACAGCAATTAAATTTTTTTTAAATAATAATAAAAGTTTATTTGGTATATGACATTAAATGAAAAACCATGAATTTAATAATTAAATGCCAAGATTAAAATTATTTGAATTTAAAAAATATTAAAAAGGATTTAAATATTTTGCGCCTGTTGATGCAATTTGCATACCAGAGCGTCTATTTGAATGCATATCTACCAGGCGGCGCTGAATTTTTTTAATCAATATACGGCTTAAAAAATATAAATTCCATATATGGTGTTATACTATTCTTGTTTAAACTTTTTTAGTGATTAAAATTCAACACCTAGTATAAGCTAATCTAAGTCTTTAAACTCATTATAATGAAATATAGAAATTCCAGAGAAAGAAGAGGAAGAAATTTCACGGGCTGGGTTGGAATCAAAAATCCTTATGGAAATGATTTTGAAGGATTCGAAAAGAAGAAAGATCCAAGCAGAAATGGATTTACAGGCTATAAAAGTCATAATGATAAACGTTACGTTCAGCGAAATATTTCTAACCTAGAATAAAGGCTATAATTATAGCAGTTATTCTAGGTTGCTTAACCAGGGCCGCCGAGAGTTTATCCGGGCCACGAAGTCAGAAACGTTTGTATAAATAGTTATTATAATGTAATGAAAATTTATAAAAGTTTGATTTTAAGTTAGTCTTGATACAAATGGTCCGAAAACGACAGAACTCGGGACCTTTCTTTCATGCTAAAAATCACTCTTTCCTAATTTATTTGTTGAGCCCTTCAAAGACTGAGACCCTGGATTACAACACACACTCTTTTTTCGGGGCCTCTAGCTCTAAATCTTCGCATGAAATTAATACTATATTCTCTATCGCGATGACCAGGAAAAACTTTTTCCATTAAAAGTTAAATGTGTTCAAATCAACTTGATGAGCTTCTCGGCAGTCACCTACACTATTAAAGAAATTGTAAATTTACTATCTGTTTACAATACAAATTGATCGGAAATATACAAGATTGGGTATAGTAAAAAAAATATACTATATTTTATTGTTAAAATCACACTAACTCATTGCAAAAATACAAAAATAAATTGAAAACTTTTTTCTTGTATTAATTAGATACATATTACTATAATATATGTTGTAAGATTTCAAAACTGGTATGTAATATTACTAAAAAGTTTCGAGGACGGACTTCCCATTTTTTATACTAAAATTATATAATAAATTTTTACCAGTATAGACCTCAATGATCATAATAATATGTACTCATTTTGTCAATTTAATGTAGATTTTTTTAATTTTCTGCTTAGAGTTTTTTTGTGCGTTGTGGAAGTTGATCTTCAAATACCATATTTATTTATATTCATGCTGCTTGATGAGAAAGATGTCCAGCATTACTTCATGTCATAATTTCTAAAGACCGTTATTGGACTAATTGGAATTTTCGCAAAAGTGTAAAGTTTTGTTGTTAATAAATAATAAATTAATTTCTAATTGAAACGTTTTTATTTTCCCAAGAATAACAGAGTTGTTGATTCATGAAGAGAAACAAAGAGGTTGTCCTCTGCTTGATGCAAATAAACATACACACATATATATCTTTATAGATATTATTTATTTGTTCGAGACTATATCTGAATTTTTTTTAATTTTAACTGGCTCTCGGCTAAGTAAAGATCCAAAAAATTTTAATATCCATGCGATTCTGACCCCATTAAAAATAATATTTATAATTAAAAAAGAATGATTATGAAGGCCAAGCCTTCGAAACATTAGTCTCAAACAAATAAATAATATATATATACAGATATATATTTTTGATATATATGAGTGTATGTTTAATTACATCAAGCAGAGGACAACCACTTTGTTTCTCTTTATGAAAAAAGTAATATCTCAATCATTGCGTTTATTGTTCCCAAAAAAATAATGTAAAGTAATTTAAATTAAAAAATAATAATAATACAACCTTTTTATTGTTAACGAGGCATACAATGTTTTCTCAGACAACTGAATAAAAATATTTTTTGGTTTTCAGCCCACCCAAAAAATTTAATCTCTCCAAAATAATATTCATATCAAAATCCTAATTCGATTTCTGATTTAGGGAAAAATATTAATTTGTATATTTAATGTCTTTATCCTAAAAAGCTACATTTCTACAATAGACAGTAGGGATTGCAATCCGGCACCAATTTCAATCCGGTCGGATCCGGCCAGATTAGTCGCATCAAACATATTTTATTCTGAAATTAGCTATATAAAAGATATTCAATTGAGTGTATATTACAAAAATTATAATAAAACGCTTATTTCTTATGAAATCAACTTTATTTAAACTGTAATAATCAATAAACAATCACGAATTAACACTAAAAATCTAGTAAAGTATTACTAGTTAAATTGTAATGTTTATATTAATACTCTAATAATAAGATATGACAGGCAGTTAAATTCAGTCTTGCTGGATTTTAGAGGAAATGTCATTAATGATATCTTGTAATGTTAGTGACTAAGATTAAATCTAACTAAATCAAACTTAATCAAATGAGATCACAAGAATTAGGTAATTTACGCACATCAGCAGTCTTTAAATTATTACAATAATTATAAATCTGTTTAATCAATGGTACTATAAACACAATATGGAGTTTAAAACTTCTTATTTTTTACATACTTATTTTAAATTATTACTTTAAATACCTACTCATGCAATAACGCAAGTATTTTTCCAAGAAATCAGTATGTATGTTTGTTTGTTTTAATTTAACGGATACGGTAGACGTTTAATGATGTCGGATCTGCTGGATTACCGCATCCGTTTTTCCGGATACAAACCCTAATAGACAGACATTTAGTCAAACAAATAGAAGTCCGATTTAGAATTATAAATAATCCAAAAAATCCCCTGTAATGATATAACCTTACCTAAATTAATTACATTAATCATTACGTCTTTTTGTTATTAAGCCCATAAATTAGATACTAACCTGACAAACTCATTAGCCAACTTGTTTGCCCCAAAGACTTCTAGAGACTGGGTGTGTCTTTCTGGTGACATAGAACTTTAAATCTTTAAAGATTGGCATCTACAGGTACCATCAACTCCGAACCAATACTTGAAATTTCTTCTCCTTTTTTTCGCATCGGCTTGCATCAGTATCATTATGAAAAAAAAAATATTTAAAGTTAGATAACAATTGTAGAAATGTATTCAGAAGTTGGTCATTACTAATTATAATTCATATCGTCGCCTTAGAGTGTAAACCTACTAAATCCATTTCTTATCATATATGACATATTAGTACCGTCCGAAAGAAAAAGAGACACAGCATCGTCCAAGTAAAACTGATACTTAAAAATCGATCGATGAGCACTTTTGATAAAAAAAATCGAGCTTAGTTAGTTAATTAGAGTTGGTTATAAATTGATAATTCATCACGATTTCAAACCAACCCAACTAAATTGTTGGTTCGACTGAAAATCGTCTGTGTGTGACTAGCCTAAGTTGTAGAAAAAAAGTTTCTTTCCATAACAACAATATTAAATTTTGTTTGTTTTTTCTCTACCCTGTAAAATTTCCTTGTTGTGAGTTAGCAGGTTTACACTCTAAGGCGACGATATGTAATTTAAATTAATTAATTAATTAAAGACCCACATCCACAGATATCTTCAACTCTTACACAGCCCATAAAATCCCCTCTTCTTCTTCTTTTTCACGATGGAGGGGCTAATCCAGGCCTTTAATTGATGCAGCTTCTTTAGTCACCATCAATTTCATTAAAAAAAATTATATATTTATTCTAAGAAAATATCAATTTCCTTCCGCTTTTCTTTAAATGGATTGATATTTAGGTTCAGGTCATGTTATTTCCAAGAAAAGAAATCAAATTTAAAATGCATTAATTTCCATGATTTTTTAAATTTGGATTATTTTCACCTTTCGAAATAAAATAAAGTAATTTATTTAAATTTGAAGTGAAGCCCCGTTCCATTTTGTCTGTTATTTCCTATGTAAATTTTCTCTCCAAATAATTGATCATTATCGAATTGATTTGTCGAGTTAACAAACAAGTTTGAACAGCTAATATCGATTTTATTTTTCTTAGCTCTCACTTCTGCCACTGGGTGGCAGTAATTCACAACTTCAATTCTAGGCAAATTCAATCGTTCTTTTCATGAATAATTTTTCTATTCATTTCTAATTTACATATTATTATACATAGAGTTTCAAAAACATATTATTTAGCAAGTAATATTATTTTTATGTTAAAAAAAAGTTATTCCAGAAATATTCTAGAGAGCATAATTAGGAATTCGAGTTTGACAAGTTTTCAATTAAATTGGAAATTTAACCTCCTCAACGCAGAAGCAGGAATGTATTATTATTATTATTATTATTATTTGTTTATCGGCGCGTCGACTACTATGGTCATTTGCGCTATCGCGTAGGTAAGAATAATCTCATATAACAATAACGACAACAAACAAACCGTAGTCCGTAGTCCTCCCTGGTGTAATTGGCAGCATCTCTGGCTGGCAACCCGGAGGTCTCGGGTTCGATTCCCGGCTATACCGAGACATTTTTTTCTGTAAGTATAGGGTCTGGTAATAAAAATTAAGTGGGAGATAAATTTAACCTAATTTATCATGCGGAGAATTTACCACTGCTCGAAGCCCTTAAAACTTAGTAAATTGGATGTATCTAACTTTCTGAGATTTGGCTCGTGATTCCGGCTTCTTTCCTTCTTCTCTATTCTTTTCACCATGGAGGGGCCAGCCCATACAGGCCTTTAGGGAATGCACCTTCTGGTGTATCTCCTTCTCACATCAATATCATTAAAAAAAAAAAAACAACAACCGTATACAATTAAATTAATTTCAATAAGTGTACTCGACTCAAAAACTCGAACAAATTCTCAAAACCCTCCCGGTCATCCAACAGGCTTCCGATTGATACACCTTCTATCTTAGAATGTATTCTTTGTGCGCCATACCGAGAACAATCAATCAAAATATGGTCAACCGTCACTCTAGTATAGCAGGTTCCACACCATGGGGGATCCTGTCTTAGAATCAAATGACCCTGTGAAAAAAATAATGCCCTATTCTTAATCTTGTTATGATAGTCTGCATTCGTCTAGTGTCTAGTCAGATTATATATTTCAAAGGGACTAACAAATGTAACAGTGAAATCAAACCATTAAAAGATCTCAAAGCGGACTTATTATTTTTGAAAACTAAAGAATAGCGTCAATCAGATCAATTAAAATTTTTATTATCATTTAGAATTCATTAACCAAATTAAATATATATCTTTATATAATATATAAAAAGAGATGGTGACGTAGTCATTCACTTGCTAACGCACAGCCCAGTGTAACATGAAATTCGGAGTCAATACTCGTTCTAGGATTTATGGGTGACCTAAGAAGGAATTTTTTGAAATTCGAACTATAAAGGGAGGAAAGGAAATTATTTTCAAGATCTATCAAACCAACAAAGAAAAAAATATTTGAGTATTTCGGTTTATTTTTACCTTTGAAAGGGAGATATAGTTTTTTTCCGAGGATGAATTTTTGAAATTTCCAAAGTCCTCTATCATATGGTTCCTAAAGGCTAAAAAATGTATATCATATATATACGAGGTCTGTAACTTTAAAATGCGGGTTTTTTTCAATAAAAATACACAATAATTTATAAAAAATATATTTTATTCAAAGTATGAGCCCTCGCTTTCTACACATTTTTAACATCTAGTAGGAATATTATGGATGCCATTCCAAAAGAATTGAAGGTCGCATGAGCAAAACTAGTCGTCGAGTCATTTTTGGACGTTTTCATGAGAATGGAAATGCTGCTCGGAAAGTGCGTGTTCCGTGGTGGTAGCCGGAAGGAGCAAAGTCTGGTGAGTACTGTGGGTGGGGGTAATATTTCCCATCCAAGTGCTGTCAGAGTGTCCTTGACCAGTTTTGCTGCCTGACTGGGTGAGTTGTTTGAGGCTATCTCACCTTCCCATACTTTTGAGCCCATACTGCTCGTTTTTCGATCAAGGTATGATTCAAATTAATCATTTGTTGTCGGTAGCGATCCGTATTAACTGTTTCGCCAGGTTTCAGCAGCAATTCGGTGTCTTTAAACTGATTCAGTCGATTTTCACGTTTTTTTTGTCACTGACATTGAAATCACCGATTCTGAATCGTTTAAATCACCGTTCGCAAGTGTCGACAGATAGAGTATCTGCACCGTATGTTTCCACAAGTTCGATGTGAACTCGCTGCTTTTTTCTTCTGATTCAATAAGAAAATCAGCACTTGCCGCAAATGCTCTTTGTTTGCCTGAAAACTCGACATGTTTACCACCGAAAAAAGTATGCTACTAATTCTTAAATGTTTAAACAAATATGTCGTTTTGAAGCTTGCTGTCATAGCTACAAAACGACATATTGGTTATGGGGCCATAATCTATAGGCTTTGTAGGCCATCTATTGGATAAAAAACCCGCATTTTAAAGTTACAGACCTGCTATATTCCTACACTGCCTTTGAAAAGAGAATATTTTTAAATTAATTATGAAACATCTTGCGAAAGACAATCATATGTTTTTTGTTAATTACATTTAGGGAAAGCGGTGTTGGCTTATAATGAAACATTAAACACAGGAGTTTTTTGACGGGTTATAGTGGTGTTAATTGATCTATTAGAATTGAATTGCTTGATTTATTCTCTGACTATGTCCATAAAGTTATATTAGCCGAGTTTAATTTTGCAATTCTTAATTTAGAATGAAATTCCTATCTCGTAAGCTCCAATTAATTTGCTCTAAAATCTCTTATCTTTGTAATCTTCTTGTAATTTCATTAATTTACTTTTCTTCATTTTATAATGGAGGTTTTAATTAAATGCTTTTAAATACTTATTATCAAGGAATAGATAATACTTGCTTATGGAACTTAATAATAAGAAATTTTAACAAAACAAAAAAAAATCTTCACTTATATAAATTTATAATGAATTCAATTTTTTTTATAAACCAATCTTTAAACGTTTAATTAAACTCAAACGTTTCGGGAGAATTTCTTCTTTTATCAATGGAAAATTTTAATTAAAAAAGAAAAAAGATTTTTCTAAGCCTCAAAAAACAACACTAAAGAAATTAATTATTTTGAGAAATATAGATAATAATACAAAATGTCTTGGTGACGAAATTAACTTATAGTATATTTAAATAAAAAATATTTATGAAAAATTATTTTTCTCTGAGAATTTTTGATAAATATTAAAAAAAAACAGTTCATATTATCTGATTTTATAATATTTACTAAAAAATTTTGGGACAAACAATTTTTCGGTAATATACATTTATATTTTTTATTTGAATTAAAGGTAATTTCTTCACCAAGACAATTTATATCATTGTGTATATTCAAAATATTTAATTTATTTAGTGTTGCCTTAGAAAAAGCAACCTTTTTTTTATTTTAAATTGAAAATTTTCAATACCCGATTGGATTTAAATAAATTCGTTTTTTTTTGTTAGATATATTAAGTTAGCCACTTAACAAATGAATTGGTATATATCAGTGGTGTGCGATCCATGTATGCTGTGGATTTGGACAAAATTTTAAAAATTTAAAGTATTTTCATAAATATATATAAGGTCGACTTCAAAATTTAAGGAGGATTTTTACATTTTCAAATTATTATCCGTTATGTTAAATATTTTTATAAAAAAAAAATTTTATTTTGAAAAGTAAATTGGTTCTCGAAATAAAATATAATTGTTGCATAGTTTCATGGGGCAATTAAAATAAATGATTTTCCGAAAAGGGTGCAGATAGAAGGTTTGAATCCTCTGCCGCCTGGTATATCTTCCAGTTCAAGCATGTCAAAGACAAGTCTAGACAAGTTTTAGTCGAATAAAAATTGTTCTCGCTGAGGAACTATTAAAATTGATATAATACAAAAAGGGAATAAATAAAGATGATTCGGGAATTTTTAGACTAATCCATTTCTAAGAACTCTCAATATAAAAGATGAGGAATAACTAAGAAGGCTATAGACAAGTCAGAGTTTGTTAGAAGAAATTTAAGATTTTCTTATCGGACAAGCTAATTCATTGTACAAGATTGTCGATTTCCATCTAAGGGACTTCAAGTCATAAGATTTAATTTCTGACTCCTACCCTCACTCACACAAAGCAGTATCCATTTGGACCGAAGGTCCCAAAACATATTTTTAACAAATCTAATGTTAAATTTGAAAAATAACGAAAATGATGCCGTATTCGATGATATTTGCAAAAAAAAGCGAAGATTAAAAAAAATTTTTAACTTTTTTTGACAACAACCCCCGGTTGAAAAGTCACCAACCGCCACTGTTGTGTACATATTTGTTTAAAATTTTCTTGCAACGAAATTTTCTCTGGAGAGAGACGGACTGGTAGAAATTTTAATTGAATGTAATGGAAGGCAGCTCCAGAGGTAGGAGGAAGAAAATTAACACATATAAAATAAGGTGTAATTTATTGGAATCCTTCTCCTTTCAGACTTTTCAAATCCGAAACGTCGGTTTGAAAGGAAAGGAGGAAGGATTCCAATAAATTACACCTTATTTTATATGTGTTAATTTTTTCTTTCCTCACTACCTCTGGGCTGCCTTCCATTACATTCAATTAAAATTTGTTTAAAATTTTAGAAATAATAAACTATTTTTTTCTTAATTTCTTATATTTTAATATAACTATATAATTTTAAATATTTTGAAAGATTTGGTCCCCTTTTTTGGTTGTATAAATAAGGTTGTATAAGCAATAAATAAATTGTTTTGTAGCAAGTAGCTCCCAGGATGATTTTCTAACTTCAAAAGTAGCTCATGCACATATTAAGTTTGGAGAGACCGCTGCTCTGGAACATTCCATCAACGACTGGATTCGCCTAGCTCTTACGCAGCTTTCATTCTTTTGCGCGCAATTTGTTGCCTAAATGCAGGCGCACCAACGTCATAAAACAAGTTAAAAGTCTGACTACATTTTGAGGATTTTAATTATGACAGTTATTTATTTAAATTTTATAATTCAATATTTTTCTTAAACCTAAGTGCCAAAAAAATGAATCAATTAAAAAGTACTATCTATTGCAGGGGTGTCAAACCTTCGGAAATAACCAAGAGTGCTATAGACAAGTCATAGCTTGCTTATAGCAATAGAATTAGGAGAAATTTGAGATTTTCTTATAGAACAGGCTGATTCATTATGGAAGATGGTCGATTTACCATCCTTGTTAAGGTTTTGACCAGGTTTCCTTAACAACTTATGGCAAATGCCGGGATGGCTAATGCGTCGCTTGCTCCTGGTATCGGGTTTTTGCGCGGAATTTTCAAATTACTTTTTGTCTTTTGATGGAAATATATGGTCATGTTATTTGTTAATGAGCATACATTTCTAATTTTTTTTTCTTTTTCTTTTTTTTTTTTTTTACTTGTTTATTATTTGTTAAATTGTTGTAATTAATTTGTATTGATGTTTATTAATGTATTGTAGCTAGATTGTATTGATGTTTGGAGGACCTAGCCACCGAGGACTTGTGCCTCTAAGCAGGTCGAGAAATAAAGATTTATTTATTTATTTATTTATTACCTTCTCAGGGACTGCGGTGTTTAAGTCACAAGATTTAATTACCCTCACTCACACAAAGCAGTATTCGATTGGGGGGTAAGGTTCCAAAATATATTTTTAAAAAACCTAATCTTAAATTTGAAAAAAAAAACGAAAATGATGCCATATTCTATGAAATTTGCAAAAAAAAAGCAAAGATTAAAATAAAATTTCAAAAAATGAAGGGTACTTTTTTAGACAGGATCCCCTGGTTGAGAAGTCACCAACCGCCACTGGTTCATACCTTTTTTATTTTTTTCCATCAAAAAATTAACAAAATGAATGATGGTGAAGATGAAGCATTAAAATGAAAAAATGATGTGTCAAATCAATAACATGGGGTTTTTGGCATTTAACAATCAATTTTTTATTCTGGCCAATGTATTCGTTCAAAAAAATTGAAACTCTTTAAATTTCATCCTAATAATAGTCGCTATACCTCAGAATTTTTGCATATTTTTAGCTATTAAAATTTTGGAGTCCACTGTATATATAAATAGCAGCACATCCTTATGATTTCACTTTATGAATCAATAACACTGCTACTCTCGGCAGAAGAAAATCTTTTCAATTCAATTCTATTTTAATTCTTTTACTGGATTTGTCGGTGTCTGTAAAGTACCACTTCATCTATACAAATACTTAGTTGAATGTTAGAAGTGTTGAGTTCTTTTAAGATAATAAAAATGATTAGCGAATTGTACTTTGTTCAATCTTTGCCTGGCCTCTCTTGTGTTTTTAAAGCAATCAAGAAATATAAGAGTTGATCTTGGTCAACAAAAGATTCAAGTATTGCATCTAAGGTAAATATTATTCTCCATCTCTGAACGACCCTTATCTTAATGAGTGCTCTCTCTCTGGTTGCCGACAGATCCTCTTAATTTTGTGACGCAGGTCGTTGGTTGGGTCGATGCACGCGTGACAGCAGTCTGGCCTATTTCTCTATTACGCTAATTGACATATGCGTTGTTTTAGTTAGATTTACAGATCTTTTCAATTCATTAAGAGCCAAAAGATAGTACCGTTTTATATATTTCAATAATAGTATCAACATTTTACTTTATAGGATTTAATAGTAACAAATGAGAAACCATAGATTCGAAGTGGATTTATTTAAAAAATAAACTGCAACGGATCGTTGCTAAACTTTATCCAATGAACTATTGTAGTCTAGGGTAAAGTACTTTAAAATATAAATTTACAAAAAAATTTATATGAGCATTTTTGTGGTCCTCAATTACAATATTAAATTTCATCAAAATTGGTTAAGTCATTTTCAAGATATTTAGAAAAAACTAAAAAAGTACCGAAATAAAGTACTAATGTTTGTGGGCTGATATGTACCAAAAACTAATCAGCACTTCATTTTGTTAAAATAATGTTAGGTTTTCATTTTCATTTCAATTGGTGCAACGGTGTGGAAAAAATCGTGGACGAAAAAAAACGATAACATACATCCATCCATCCGCACGCACTTCCAAAAAAATGGCACTTTTTGGCCTCTCGACTAGACCCCAGGTAATTTTTGTCAAAATCGTCATGTGCTAAAATTCAATCTAATTGAATACTACAATTTGTGACCTTAATTGAGTCCATGGGTTCGTAGTCTTTACCTGAGGATCCTTTGAAGTCGTGCTTGCCGCCAGACCGATTACAATACTTTACCCATGCTTTGCATTGGATAAAGTAATAATATAAATAAAAAATTTAAATTAAGCAAAAAGTGAAAGAATTTTCGAGATGTGGTATGCTCTTCGCGAACTTTGGTGATTTTAGTGTTCGGTTTTTTTTTTTTAATGAAAATGAGGAGAGGAGTTACCCCAAAAGGTGCATCCCCTAAAGGCCTGGGTTGGCCCCTTCATCGTGAAAAGAAGAAGAAGAAGGGTTTTTATGGGCTGGGTAGGGGTCGAAGGTATCTGTTGATACGGGTCTTAAACAGGTGAAGGTTATAAGTCGCGGGGAAGACGGTGGCTGGGAGCGAATTCCAGTCTCTGGAGGTCATAGGAATAAAAGAGTTTGCGAAAGCGCTTGTTCGATTTTTATCCAATTTAACAGCGAAGGGGTGCTGAGCGTTAGAAAACCGCATGTTTCTCTTAAAGAGGGCTTTAGGGGGGATAATTGATTTCAGTTCGACTGAACAGACACCACTTCAAAAGTAAAATGGGATTCCAGGATATGGAGCTACAATGTCTGACTAACTTTGCGTCTATCAAAGCATTGTAGGATTTGTAGTTGATGTTAGATGGAAATTTGAAAGTTATGTGTAAACATTTTCTATAAAATCAAAAATAAATTAAAATTTTAATATGATTTCAAGTATCTAATTTTTGTTGAATCGAAAATAAAAACGTTTTTTATTCTGTAGTGGGTGGTCTCCTTGTAACGATTCTTTTAATTCGAATCAGGTAAATTTTTTTTAATTTGAATTTATTTTAAAATTACGGTTTCGGAGAGTCCCAAAGTGCCCATTTTTATCTTATTTTTCTACGCGTTGGCGCTCAGAAGAGATTAAACGTAAATTTATAAAAATATTCCACGAATCGAGAAGATAATATTCTCCTTGTTAGTGACAAATATTTTGAAAGATATAAAAGTATCGGACCCTCGGTGTGCGACCCGATTATTCTTTGGCCGGCTTTTTCTGTTTTTTTAGCAAACTGCTAGTGCTGGAAATCTGAGACTGGTCAAAAAGATTTAATTTATTAATACAATTTTTTCTGTCAAATTTCGGCTTTTTAGCTAAAACTGAGGGGTGAACCGCGATTGGAATTAGGTGAACACCGTCTTTGGAATTATTTTGGAATTCATTAGATAATGCCCCTTCATCTATTGTCTTCTACTTGGAAATAAAGGTGGAAGTGGAAGTAGGTGTACACAATATTAGGTCGCGGCTCACCCCTAGGCTAAAACCATTAGTGACTAAAGTAAATCTTTTCAATTAATCTCTCCATATAATTATTTGATTTGTTCACATTTTCTATACTTTTTAGCTGGAATTTTTAAAATTAGAAATCTAATCACTTTTTATACAAAAATTTTAGAACAAACTTTATTTCCATTCTTGTGTTATCATGAGTATCTGAATTCAAAGAAAATTAGAGGAGGCTAGCAAGAGGCCCGCCGAATTTTGTACACTCAATAGAAAGCACATATTATATCAATAGAAATATAATTAATCATCCGCCAAGCCTGGTGGTGTTTGGAGGTTAATCAGAGTTGGGAGGGAAGAGGAGAGAGTCCAGAAGGCATTTATAGGGTTGATGGAATGGAGGGAATCAAAGGCAGGGAGATGGGCTCCAGGGGCCGAAGTCCTCTGGCTAGTAAGATGCCTGCCGAAGTCGGGCGTCCCAGCTAGTAATTTATAAATCACTTTTTTGGACTAGGAAATATTTTGCACATCTTCGCAGTATGGGACTATCGGAAGAGGGCAATGGTATGGTAAAATTACGTTAAGACATCCCTATTTTTTTTTGCTTATTAGAGTTTACAAATGCGTGAAATGAGAAGAAAAACCAAAACATAATTTTTTCTGTCTGTTTGTCTGTCTGGATTACAGTATCCATGATAGAAAAGAACGGAAAATAATAGAACTTTTGATCTGGTTTTAAAAATTCTATATTTCCAAAACAATGTACTGATTATATTTTCTAGCTTCCAAACTCCTGATACGAAATTATTATATTATTTGAAAATAATAGTAGTAAAGTAAGCCGAATTACGACAAGCAACTTTGTATTAACCCGCAAGGGTTAAACTGCACATCAAAGTTTTAACTTTCTTCTATCTCAAACTGTTTACTTTTACTTTAAATACTAAATCACTATAATTCGCAAATTGAGTCTTGAGACTTTTTTATTACATTTTCCTCTACCTTACATTATATTTATTAAGTTCATTAGATTTAATTTATTAATGGACATCAGTCCTTGTAATAAATAAATGAATAATAAAGAAATCGTTCTTTTCTAAAAGACAAAAAAACAAACAAATAAATAAATAACTTAGTAGTAGGAATTAAAATAAAATATTTATTTGATAATGATTTTCTGTGGTCAATTGGTCGATATGGCTCTATCGTTACATCTAACAACGCATGAACACAACCCCAAAAGTAAAATCCCGAGTAAGTATAAAATAATAATAGACAATTTTAATGAAGTTTATATATTCAGATCATGAATGATCTAACCCAATATAACGTTTAAATTAGTATTGATTTTTACTTTGGAGCAAGCGTAGGAATTGATGTAAAAATGTTTTGTTTTTATTTGAATGTTGGATCCTTTAGAGACACTATTAATTGACTCTTTGATCGAATAATGTAATGATGAGTCATTAGTACCCATTAAATATTAAGTTCCCTGATAATTGATCAGACTAGATTTCACTTAAGAAGTATTTAGTCTGGGTTTCTTCTTTACAAAATGAAACATACAAGATTACTTTTTCCTTTCTAATAAGAAATTCATGGTTATCGAAATCGAAATCCGATTATCTCCATGAATACGCTTGCGTTCGCACTTTTTTGCTCGATATACTGCTTTATTTACAATACTATTCTTAAGAAAGAATTTATTAAAAAAAAAAAAAAATGAAATAATTCCAGCATTAGTGCACCTACTTTTATCAACATTACAGATTACATAATTTCTTCTCTTAAGGAATCAAAAATCTTATTAGCCCAGACAATGAAGAGAATATTTCGCGTCCGTGCCCTATAAACGCTATAGTCTGGCCTTAAGGGAGTTCGGGACAATTTATATATCTAGTTAATCTTCGAAAAAATCTTTTGTATTTCTGCAGAGTGACAACTTTTGCCTACTAAATTTTTTAATAAAAAAATTGTTAATAATGAGGTTAATTTCGAATAAAAATCTTTGTTTTGATAATATTAATAAAAAGAATATTGAGATAAATTTTTTCTCATTATAAAATCATTTATTTAACACAAAAACGATTTCAAGAAATAGAGTTGGAATTCTACACTAGTGCTTTTGTTATATTCTGTTGGCTGCAAATTCCTTTTTATTTTTTAGATTTATAAATAATTAACTAGACTGTCAAATCTATTCAAAAATGTATCATTCGATTCATAAAAGTTGAATTATTGATCTATATAAATTTGTTGAAAATGGTATAATTTGTATAGAACTTATAGCCATTTTAAAAGATCAGTCCATTTACTGCCTTGTTAAAAGGCGAATTTCAATAATTTATTTCTCAATAATGGCACAGACGATCAATTTCAAATTTCGGGAATAAATATTTCATACACCAATGATTCGATGGTAAAAATTTGAGAATTTTCTTATAAAAATGATAGACAGTCCGAAACCTCCTTAAGCCAACCGGGGATGGTGAAGTTTCGATCAAAAGAAGTAATAGTCAATTTTTGAAAGCTTTCCAACAAAATTTTATGAATTTGCGATTGTCCTATGAAACTAAAAGAAAACATATCATACGAGTTAACTTCTAGGCAAGGCCGTAGGGGGAAGGGGGCAGCGGATTAGGGTGTTAACCCCCCCCCCCCCCCAAATGTTGATGTAAAAATCGTAGTTTTTTCATGATATAAATAAATGTTCAATAAAAATGTAATAAATAAAATTACTCTGATAAAAAAGCAATCTGGGCATCTGGGAGGTCATATCCCCTACTCGTAGGATTTTATCCATACTCCCCCAACCTCTCGGTTGGGATTTAGGTCAAATTCATTGCCGACAAATAGTCAAATATTTAGTTCCGCTAAGTCCTAAAGTATACCAGTACAATTTTTTTTCAAATCCTACAAAGGAGATAATATTTAAATTTTTCGTCTCCTCCCCTGATTCGGATAGTTGATTTTTTAATAAAATAAAAATAATAATAATAATACAAACTGATTAAATAAATTTTATTTTTTCCATTAAGAATCCCTTCAATTTGGTTTGATTTCTATCCTTTAAATATATATTGTAAATTTAACATTATGAGGAATATATCTATTTCAAAATCACTCTGGAAAAAATTATACTATGAATTTGCCCGCGATTAATTTTGCTTGTGATGGATATGTTCTGCGATGAATTTGGCCGAGCCCGTTTTAATTGTTCATATCTCGTATATGCTACTTCGCAGAGCTTTGGGATTTGAAACTTAGCTATCTAGACATTTAGAAGCAAGAATAAGTACCTCAAGATTTTGGTTAAAATCAAAGAACCGGAAGTTGATGTTTACTTGAAGATTTTTGGTATTTTTAACCGACTTCAAAAAAGGAGGAGGTTCTCTATTCGACTGAATTTTTTTTTTTTTTTTTTGTGCCTATGTTACCTCATATCTCCGCCAATTGTCAACCGATTTTGAAAATTTTTTTTGCATTGGGTCCAGTCTAGCTTCCGATTGGTCCCATTTTTTTTTCGATTTTTTTTCATAGGTATTAGACCTTTTTTATTAGGTTTGTTTAGACCTAACCTCTTTTGTTTATGAACCGATTTCGATGGTTCTTTTTTTATCCGATAGGGGGTGTCTTAGGGATGGTGTCATATTAATTTGGTCAAGTTCTGATGATATGATCACTATTAATAACATCACTAAAAAGAGAAAAATAAAAATAATTTTTAAGAAAAAAATAAAAACCGACTTCAAAAAATTAAATGCAACAAATAAAATACACTAAAAGGTATAAAAATAATTATTATCTTATTTAGTTACAACTAAACGACGAAATATTAACATGAAATTACTTTTTGAAGTTGGTGCCAAACATATAGTACCTTTTATGAATCGCACTCGACGGATCTTAGTACGTTTGGGGGTACGCTCGCTTATAGGTATAGTTTGTTTGGTACCGACTTCAAAAAGTAATTTCATGTTAATATTTCGTCGTTTAGTTGTAACTAAATAAGATAATAATTATTTTATACCTTTTAGTGTATTTTATTTGTTGCATTTAATTTTTTGAAGTCGGTTTTTATTTTTTTCTTAAAAATTATTTTTATTTAATAATCGGTACACTTATCAGATATCTTAAGTTCTTCAGAGAGTTTGTATAAATAAATTCAGATTGGAATCAAGTGAAAAGAGTGAATTAGTTATATCCATAAATAAATATTTTAATCCATCATATCTCGTATACGATAAGTTGTAGATTTATGGGATTTGAAACTTGAGTTATGTAGAGGCTAAAAGAAGTATCTCAAGATTTTGGCTAAAATCGAAGAAGCATGAGTACTTTACTTGAAGGTTTTTGTTATTTTGCAATTTCTGCCCTTTCCCTGTACTGCAGATACTATCATGGTGTCTGTTCAGTCGAGCTGAAATAAATTATCCCCCCTAAAGCCCTCTTTACGAGAAACACACGGTTTTCGAACGCTCAGCACCCCTTCACTGTCAAATTGGATAAAAATCAAACAAGCGCTTTCGCCAACTCTTTTATCCCTATGACCTCCAGAGACTGGAACTCGCCCCCAGCCACCGTCTTCCCCGTGACTTATAACCTTCAACTGTTTAAGACCCGTATCCACAGATACCTTCGACCCCTGCCTAGCCCATAAAATCCCATCTTCTTATTCTTTTCACGTTTGAGGGGCCAGCCCAGCCCTTTAGGGGATGCACCTTTTTGGTGTAACTCCTTCTCTTATCATTTTCATTAAAAAAAATCGATTTTTTCCGGTTTTCTCAAAACGGCTTGGGAAAACCCAAATTTAGGTAATTTGAAAAAGAAAATTGGTATGATGATTACCAATAAGGGAGAAACCGAGGGGTGAACCCAGATTGGAATTAGGTGTACACGTCTTTGGAATTATGTGGAATTATTTTGGAATTCATTAGATAATGCCGCTTCATCTATTGTGTTCTACTTGTAAATGAAAGTGGAAGTGGAAGTAGGTGTACACGATATTAGGTCGCGGTTCACCCCTCGGGAGAAACTAATGTGAAAGTTCATTGATTCATTTTACTTTACTTTATTTCATTTGTTTATTTTGTTTTTTGCAATAGGGTGTTTAAGTCTAGACTAGATATAATATATATTATGTACTTTTGCTAGTTCACTTTTATAATATTCACATTATTCTTTTACTTCACTGAAACAACATAGTAATACTATTTAGAATCCAACTATAAATAAATATAATATTATCTCTAGAAATAAATTATTCTTTGTATCGTAAATATGCCAACTACCTATTCGTTATCCCATATTTAAATGAACTCCAATTCTTTTTGGAAAACATTTAAAGATAAAATCGTGATATGTTAATGAGCCTCTTATGAGAGGATGAAAAGAGTGCGCATGACGTGGTGACTTCGGATTTGATTGATCATGCAATTCATGAGAGATGATGACCGAGAGGACTTTAAAGCCCATGACACGGTACTCGACGACATCCACTGAATATCCTTGCGTCTGGTTAAAGCACATATCAAACTCTGAATGGGATCTTTATTTTTATTTAACAAATCCAATTTAAGCTCCATTGTCCATACAAATTCATTCTTCGATGGAAATCTCAGACTTAAAATAAATTTGAAAATAATAATAAATATATAGGTAGGTCGAGTGGGGTAAATGTAAGGTGACCATTTATCTTTAATCAAAATAAGGGACATATAAATAGAAGAGGTGATAGGGGTAAGAACTGGTGCTAGGTAAGATTAATAATTAATTTTTAATCCCAAAATATTTTTAAAATTTAATTAAAAAAAATAATAATTTTAAAGAATAAATAGGTAGGAACAAACTTAAAATATTTTTATTCACAGTGTACTGAAAAAGAAACCAACATTATTATGATTTTTCATATTTTTCTACAGAATGAATTTCTTTAAGGGAGTTCGAGACTGCTTATCTATCTGTTTGATCTTCGAAAAATCTTTTGTATTTCTCCAGAGTGACAACGTCTGCATACTAAATTTTTTAATAAATCAATTGTTAATAATGATCAGTAGAGATTGTGGTGTTGGTGCAAGGTGAAACATCTTTAATAAAGATAAGAGTAAATAAATATTTTATTTAATATGGGTTTACTATGAGTTAAGGATACTGGGTCACTTATTTCACATTAATGTGAAATAAGTGACCCAATATCCTTAACTCATAGTAAATCCATATTAAATAAAATATTTATTTACTCTTATCTTTGTTAATAATGAGGTTAATTTTGAATAAAAATCTTTGTTTTGATAATATTAATAAAAAGAATATTGAGATCAATATTTTCTCATTATAAAAACATTTATTTTACACAAAATCGATTTCAACAGAGTTGTAATTCTACACTAGTACTTTTGTCATATACTGTTAGCTTCAAATAACTTTTTATTTTTACATTTATGAATAACTAATTAACAAGACTGTCAAATCTATTGAAAAATGTATCATTCGATAAAAGTTGAATTATTGATCTGTATAAATTTGTTGAAAATGGTATAATTTGTATAGAAGTTTTAGCCCTTTTTAAAAGCTCAGTCCATTTACTTCCATGTTAAAAGAACAATTTTCAATAATTTATTTCTCGGTAATGAGACAGACGATCAAATTCAAATTTCGGTAATAAATATTTAATCCATCAATGATTCGATGGTAAAAATTTGAGAAATTTTCTTATAAAAATGATAAACAGTCCCGAACCTCCTTAAACAGCTCATTGTTATTTACAATATATTCATAAAATTCAGAACACGACATATCATAATTCCATTTTGTTATTAACAAAGCCTTTTGAGTTTCTACGGAAAGTTGAGGTTTTTTACAGGACCATAGATTATAATCACCCAAGAAAATATTCTTTCTTTGGGGGAATTTGATGGAGGCAAATAAAAGCAAAATTCGACTATTTTACTTAAGTTTCCATGGGGAATGTTTTCAGTTGTAAAATGTCCAAAAATCTCTACCCATTTTCCATCAGCAGACGTTTTTTTTTTAGTTTTCCATTCGTAAAAATTTTCCATAGATAATATTTTTTTAAGCAGGACGTCCAAGTTCATCATCACAATATTAAAATCAGGTTTGTTGTTCTTTAAAATGAAATCCAAGGATCCTTTCTCTTCTGGCCAAGTCAATAAATTGTTTAATAAAATCCACAGGCAAACTATTATATCTTCAAACTGCCCTGTCCATTGTTGCAAATATTCTATACACGTGCTATCAAAAGATAGCGCTGATTTTATAAAATTACTTGTGATTCCAGGTTCTGCCTCTTCCAAATTTGATAGCATCTTGCCGGTAAAAAAAAATTATTTTCTTCTTTCACAAGATTTAGCAAAATAAACGATACTTCAATCATTGAACTATTTTGAGCTTCAATTTAACGAATACATATAGGTATGAACAAAGAATGAATAAAAGAGCCATTTTTCCGAAGGGAAACTTTCAAAGAATTGTTTAATAATATTCCGGCACTTATCTTGAAATTCAAAATATGATTCAAGTGGAATAAACATTTTTAAAATTCTCTCCACAGCAGGCAGAAAAGCTAACCATCGTGTTTTACTGTAGCCTAAAGACCGAAAGAAATTTAGATTATAAGTATTACTGGAAAACAGGACTTTTACGGGACACTAGTTTAAAAAGGGGATAATTTTATAGTTTCAAAATATACGGGACACAACATCTAAATATAGGACTAATGGTCACATTAGGTCAGGCGCGGATCCAGACCTCTGATTTGGGGGGGGGGGGGGGCGGTCGCCGGTATATAAGATCTACTTTTGATCTCGGAAGTGTGTCGTGGTCGAATTGTCAAGCGGGGGGGGGGGTCAGAGACGCCCCCCCACATAAACTTTATTTTCTTCAATTTTAAAATTTAATATTATAAAAAATTAAATAAACATATAAAAAATGTTGATCTCCAATGCTTTGGGGAGGGGGGGCGGTCGCCCCCTGGATCACGCACGCCTTAGGTAAGTGCGTAAATGAGCAAGTGCGCGAGATAGCCACCATTTACCAGATTCTAATACAAAAGCGAGGTAATAATAACTTTCACCTACACACTTATTAATTACGAAAATGTATTTATCAATCAAGGACGATGAAAAAATAAAATATTGAAAATCAAAAAGATTCAACAAGTAGATATGTATATATCCACCGAGATATATTTCTGCAATTAATAAAATGGAAAAATTATTATCGTATAAAAATGAGAAATTCATTTTTGTAAAGAAAATAATCTACTTCTTATAAATTTAAATATACATTATTATAATGTAATTTATTATTGATAAGGAAGAGATAAATGAAATTCGTGTGATGCACTCATCAATTTTTATTTCTTTCTGAGTTCCATCAACGGCTCGACTCGCCTAGCTCTTACGCAGCTTTCATTATTCTACGCGCAATCTGTTTGCCTAAATACGAGGCGCACCAACGTCATAAATCAAAATTCAAATTCAGACTATATTTGTGAGAATTTTAATTAGTAGATACAATTATTTATTTATCTATATATATATATAATTAAGATTTTGTCTGTGACATTTGTCCAAATCACGCCAAATTTTGGTTGCACACGTTTCAAGCAAAGTTATGAACGAAAACACCCTTAACAAAATTCCTGTCTGTCTGTATGTATGTTTGCGTGGTTTTTCCATGAAAAGTTGCTCACGATTCACGTAAAAACGGCTGAAGGGATTATAGGATATTTCATATTTTCATCAGATGTCTTCTAACTTACGTTTATAGCTATATAACATTTTGATATTTTGATCCCAAAAGGGGCTTGGGGGGCTCACTTATGGAAATGATCAAATAACTCCTAAACTATTAACCCTACGACAAATTTTATTATAAGCAAAGTTGTAGGGGATGTGAATTCTGACAACTTTTGTTTAAAAAAATTCCCTCCAAAAACTACCCAAAAATGGGGGGAGGGTCAATAAATGCAAATGCTTGCCCTTGGAGCAGTGATTCTCAATCTTTTTTTCTTCACGGCACACTTTTAATAATTTAAAAATTTGACGGCACACTAACACTAAAATAAATTAATAGAATTATATTTGGTTATTGATTGATGTACCTATAAAATTATCATTGGACATTCTGTATCCTGTAAAATGTTACTTTCTCTTTAATTAAAATGATCAAATAAATATTTGGATTAAATGTAGTGTCAATTGATAGAGAAATGTAAAAAAAAAATAATAATTTTCAATTCAGGAGGGACCGACTAGCAGTGGAGGCACACGTCAAGAATCTCGCGGCACACTAAAGTTCCGCGGCAGAGTGGTTGAGTGAGAATCACTGCTTTGGAGCAAACTCAACCAAATTTTGTATACATAATCACTGGGATCCCAGAAGACTAGAAATGCAAAAACTAACC
This sequence comes from Forficula auricularia, assembly GCA_024734495.1. Lineage (NCBI taxonomy): Eukaryota > Metazoa > Arthropoda > Insecta > Dermaptera > Forficulidae > Forficula > Forficula auricularia. The sequence continues at coordinate 19,741,981 of JALMQS010000070.1, forward strand.
ACCCGAAATGGGGGGAAGGTTCAAAAAATGAAAATTCGTGCTCTTGGACCAAACTCAACCAAATTTTGTATACATAATCTGTGGGTCACTAGAAAGCGAGATTATGAATTTTTTAATTTTTTAAATTTTGTGTTGAAAGACTTGAAATTTTTATTTGGTATTTTTTGCATTATTTCAAGTTTGCATAATTATATAAAATTTTGTATTTTTACACTTCTATAAAAGGGTTTGTCCAACTAATTATGAGATTTTTCAATGTTTTTGTAGACTGATATTGGCAAAGTGTGTTTGTTGAAATTATTTCGAATTTTTATTATAATATCCAAATAAGCAAATCCAAATATTTTTCAACTCAACGAAAAAAGGTCTTTTATTTAAAGAAGTTTATACCTATTTCTCCAAAAGGCCGGATATATCTAACACTCATTTACCCATCTACATAAATTATTATTGACGTTTTGATAAAAACTGATTACTGTCCCTAAGACCACCTTCTACTTTACTATTTGACTAAATATTATCTAAGTAATTAATTTTTCTTTTTATGATTTAATCTAAATAGATAGGAGACTTTCTTCAATCAATTCTGAAGTGTAGAAATGACTCCAAAACTAAAAATTAAAAAATTGTAATTTTATTAAACTCTTTTTTTACTAAGGCTAACTAACAATTCATTTCCAATGCAATTCAGTAACGAGTTATCAGACTAATATATGATTCAACACTTCTGACCTCATTGTATTGCAAGTAAGGTTGCCAACCCCTAAAATACAAAAGCTGGACTCTGTGCTGTATTAAGCCAGACATTTTGCCCTAAAAGCCGGACATCACTTTTATAATAAAAAAACTCGGTTATTAGGTTCATATTAGAGTTGTTTATTAATTAATATTATTTATTAAATTATTACAATTTTTGTTACAAAATTAACCACAACAATCATCAATCAGTCCTACCTACCTATTTGGTATTTATACCTATGATGAAATATTGACGAAGTGAAAAATGTTATGTCTTCTGTAGACTTATAAGTAGATAAAATAAAAAAACAAAAAAACAAATATAGCTTTTTCTTACAAAACACAATAAGCTAAAAGTTTTCATTAATAAATCAAAAATTTATCCATTCTTTTGGATTAAAAACAACAAAGACCTTGTTGAAGGAGACAATAAAAGAGTGTGTTTTCTGCTGGAATTATAAATTTTATTTATTTACGAGACTAGTTTCGAGGGCTTTGGCCTCTTCATCAGTCTATTACAATTGATTCACAGGAATTAATTTATGAATGAAAGGTTAAAATTTTTCTTGTGGCTAGGTTAAGAATTGTTCAGGGTGGCCATGTTAAGAATTGAAATTTATACTTGTTTTATTTTGGCTGTAGGTGGCGTTCATGAAGTTTTTATTTGAGCGGCTATTTTTAAAATAAAGCTTTCGGGAATTTCTATTTTTCGATTTAAGAATTTTTTTTGGTGAATTATTATATGATTTTAAAATTTCTAACGATTCGAAAATACTAATTTTTAAGGGATCTAATTCTGATCTAATTAATTTAATATTTGATTCATCTGGAAAACAATGTTTTCTCGGAGATTAAATTTTTCTCCAAATGCACTATGACCCGAACCTCTTTTAAAAAAAATATATATATAATATAAAATTTATAATTCCAGCAAGAGACACACTCTTTTATTGTCTCCTTCAAAATATAAAAATTCTGCTACTCTCGGCACAAAAAACTTTCAATTTAATATAAAAAGACCTTAATTAGTCAGCATATCCAAAATTCGGACGAGGCCGAACACGGCCGTAAAAAGCCAAATATGTCCGGCTAAAGCCGGAAACCTAGAAACCCTAATCACAGGCCATTCATTCGAAGAAGCGTCTTCACTTTCTCTTTTGGATAGACTCTCTCATGACATGTAAGTATTTCGATGAAATTAAATAAATATTTATTTCTAAAGTTTGCTAAGGGGAAGCCAACGGGAAATTTCCCAGGAAAATTACAATGGAGAGGATACTTTTCATAGTAATCCCCGACGCTCGATTGAGTATGGCACTTGAAGAAGAAATTTTGCTTTTCAATTGTTAACATCCATTTTAATTGAAGAAGTAACTAACTAGCAGTGGTATGCGGTCGCATCCCTAAAATTTCAAAACGTCAAGAGTATTTTCATACCATGTTACAAAAAATACAATGTTAAATTTGAAAAATAGCTCAACGTTCTGCGTTTATCGATGAGTTTTAGAAAAAAGTACGTGTGTGTGTGATTTCTATATGTGTGGAAAGACAATAATTATAAAAATCTTTCATTTAGAAACTGATAGTACTAGTCATATGATCCTAGTCGGTTGATACGGGTGAGAATCTTGGAAAACTGTATGGTAGGGTTCGCTTATGTATTGTCGATAGGGTTTCTTTTTTCAGCAAACATAACCTGGACCTTGAAACTTACGCTGTATTTCAAAAGACTAGATATACTATGTTGTAAATAACACTGCTCGACAAAGATTATACAAAAATGTCCCTCGTATACCTAATAATGGATTCCAATATAGTTTTATACGCTGATTATCATGCGATTTCCGTTTTTTACAACAGGTCAGAGTTTTGAGATATTTTCGGTCAAAATGACGAAAAAAACATTTTGACCTATTTTCGAGTCCCATTATATTTTAAACATCAATATTTGAAATCAAAATATTTTGTTGACGTAATAGAAAACAACTTCATCTTTGATTTTCAAATTACCACTTGTTTTTAGCTCGAATTAGAACTCGAGTTATAGCTAAAAAACTATAAGACCTTATGTTTTATCTATGTTGATTATTCCTTATAATCACCTAGTTTTAGTTTTTTTAATTATAACTCTAGTTCTAATTGAACAAAAAAACAAGTGGTAATTTGAAAATCAAAGAGGAAGCTGTTTTTTATTAGGTCAACAAAATATTTTGATTTCAAATATTTAATATTTAATGGGACTCGAAAATAGGTCAAAATGGCCTTTTTCGTCATTTTGACCGATGAATATCTCAAAACTCTGAAGTGTTGTAAAAAATCGGGAAATTGCATGATAATCAGCTTATAAAACTCTGCTGAATCCATTGTTAGGTTTACGGGGAGAAACTTTTATTTAGTAGTGTAATCGGTGTCCTATCGTAATTTTATTTAATTCAACCAATTCAAAACAATTACTTTAATTAGATCTGTCGCAATGTTAGCAACCAGAAAAGTGTCTGTCAACCAGAAATTTATAATGCTAAAAAGACAGAAAATTATAAAAAAAATTTTCGGTTGAAAATGAATCTAAAATATCCATTTTTTACCTCTACAAACTACATGCGCAGTAGTAAACGCAACCGCACCCAGGTGCTAGACGTACTACATCCCTATCTAGTTTCAATAAGAAAGGGAAATATCGAAAAAGTAGCCGGGAGAAAATAAACTTTTTCGCGACGTTGCTAGCTCTTAGCCTATCATGTTCGATTCCGCGACATTTCAGCCCCCGACAAAATATCCCCCGACAAAATATCCTTCAGACAAAATATCTCATGACAAAATAACCCTTCCCCTCGTGAATCTTATGAGTAATGCAAATCGACTAAATGTCAGCCCGAAAAGGAGCTATACGAACCCAACCGAGCCGAACTGAATATATATTAATCGAACCTCCGAAAGTTTAGTCCGGGCGGGGTGTGTTTCAGGCTCCCATTTTTTTTTCTAATCAAACACACATTGAAAACCGAACCAGCCAATCGTCGGAGCGGGGTGTGTTTGGGGCATCCCCATTTTCCTGATCAAACACAACAGGCAGCAACACTTTTTCAAACGGCTAATTAGCCGCCAAAATATAAAGAAAGTCTGATTATATTATTCAAAACTATGATTATAAGCTTCTCACTTAATCTCTTTTGTATTCTCCCTTATACTGGGGAATATTTTGTCAGAAGATATTATTTCGGGGGATATTTTATCGGGGGCTGAAATGTCGCGGTACCATTCAAAGCCGGGGGATCATCCATTCTCTCGATTACTCTCTACTTTGCTTTTTGGTATTGTACTAGTTTGTCAAGACCTAGATATACTCAAGGGCGGATCCAGGAATTTTTTATGGGGGGGGAGGGGAGAATGTATATAAGGTGCCCGATGTATATAAGATATACTTTTTATCTCAAAGAGATGTCGCGATCGAGGTGTCCAAGCGGGGGTGGGGGCAGGGACGCCGCCCACCACACACACACATGTATAGAACTTTATTTTCAATTTTAAAATTTAAAAAAAAAATAAAGTTTTCTTGTTTTACACACACAAAAAAAAATTTTGCCGAGCACAGGCCTCTATGGGGGGGCGGTCGCTCCCTCCCCCCCCCCCTGGATCCGCCCTTGGATATACTACATCTTATCGGTGAGCCTCTTCTTTTATTTGAGTGCATAAAATAAATAATTAAACAATTTTCAGCTTGAGCGCAAAAATCTCACCTAAAAAAATAAAAATAATTTCATAAACAAGTTATATTGTATTTAAGCCGTTATTTTAAACAATAACACATTTAATATAAATCTTTCTCGAGCTCTATAAAGATATTTTCGTTTTAATTTTTTCATGTTTGTATAATTAAATACGACGTTTAAAGAGCTTTAAAAATGTTTTTTGACTTATATTATCTGCTTTAAAGGTCAAGTTGGAAATGAAGGAAAGTGTGGGGGACTATTTAAATAATACTCTCCCATTTATTTTCTTCCTTTTTGGAGAATTTCGAATGAATCTCCAGACTGTAAAGCAATTCACCTCTTTTCTCTTTAAATTTTATCATCACAGAAGCTTTTAAAAGCATATATAATAGGATGAGAAAGCATGCTTTTTAGAGAGAGGTTTAAATTTTTAAGGTTCACTTATTATTATTATTAAAATAACCTGTCTTATTATATTTAAAATAAATTCTTAATTATTTAAGTTAGGCATGAATTTTTTTTAGAGTTGGACCACTTCTGGGAAAAATTAAAAACATGACTCAAATTGAATAATTTTTTCAGTCCGCTAATTCTGTAATCGGTTTTATAGTTTTATAGTTCAAGTCATTTGAGCTCCTAGCTCTATTAAAATCGATTTTTTGTAAATTAAATATAACAAAATTGACTGATTAGTTTTTGGTACATATCATCGATTCTAACTCAAAGTAATTCAGTGATAAGATAATTTTTCAATGTTGGGGTCACTCTAGGGTCTGACCTTGCTTGGAATGACCAAATAACATCTGCTGCTATAAAGCTGCTGCGTACAAGCATGGTTTCTAGTTTCAAACGCCATTTTACAACCAATCAACTTCTTACACTATATAAGTATCAAATTCGTCCCTGTCTCGAATACGGCTCTTCTCAGTGGAGATCATTCTCTTGCATCAATTCAGAAGCGAGAAATTAAACAAATAGGAGTCCCGATCTTAACTAACTTACTCGACTCTCTGGCTCACCGTAGGGCCGTTTCTGCCATTTCCTGTACTATAGATACTACCATGATGGTGTTTGTGTTCAGTCGAGCTAAAATGAATTATCCCCCCTTAGGGCCAGTTTCATAAAAATAGGATGACCCTATGCTAGGGAACATCCTGGGGTTACCTCTCGAAATGTGTTTCATAAAAAAAAAACATAGGGTGATCTCAAACTTAACCCCCCTATATTTAACTCTCCGAACTTGATGAGTTAACCTTTATCCTGGGGATAACCCTATGTTTATTTACATTAGAAAAACATTTTATAGGTTAGAGTTTCAAATCAAAATAATTCAAAACTAATCGTTATATTATTAATTTTTATAATATTATTATTATTTTTATATAATATTAAATATAGTCAAATATACCTATATACATGTATATAGAATTTTAATTTATGTTAACACGGAACTAGAATAAAACAAAAGAATTCATTATATAGGTATATTTTTTAAAAGTAAATATCTAATAAATTAAATTAAAAAAATTTCAAACTAAAATCGAAGAAAGCAGATATTTCTAATAAAATAGCTAAATGTTTATATTTATTTCGTAGAATAAAATTAGATTGGAAACGATTGGAGTCAGCATTAATTAATTCTGATGCCAAATCATCCCATATTTTTACTTTATTTTTTCTTTAAATTAGCATCATAATCTGAACTCTAAGATTCCAACACATTTTTATATTTATTAACGAGAAAAACAAGATGTTTCTCCTCTTCTATTGTGAAATTGGGAGTTCTTTTACGCTTAATTGAAGATTGTTCTAAAATTTAATATTCACTTATTCAATACATTTCAAATTTTTAAAATTACATGATTTGTCTGTTTTGTTATATCTATTGTAATGAAATAAGCACCCCTTGGCCCTTATATTCATAATCGGCATATAGCTTGCCAGGTTTGTTTTATTATTTCTTTTAGTAGATGCAGTTGGCAGTCTGTGATTGCTCCCCGCCCCGTTGCTATCATGAGTTGCGCGTGGAAGGCTATCTCGACTCGCGGAGGCAGTCAGCCGGAGGCACGCTAGCGGACACAAACTCTATGGCTCGGCTGATGCACGCTGGCTCGCCATTATTATTCACTTGCTTTGTCAATTATACTTATATTAAATTCAGTCACTTTACACACACACAGTTCAACTTGTTTCAATCGCTGTTTTCATTGTCTTTCTTTACTTATATATATTATTATTCTATTAATACACATTGTACCAAATGCTTATTCTTCTTTGCTTAAATTAAAATCTTTTCTATCAAAAACTTCTATCTTTTAATTCCAGAGTGCTAAAAATACCATTACACAATAAAATCCTAAATTGGGCCTCACCCAGATTTAACATAAGTAGGTTAAATCGCCACATGGAGGACCGCACCGAGATGACGAATGAAACAAGTTCAACCTGTGTGTATTTGTTGTAATTAATTATCATTTTATTTTTTTAGTCCAAAATCTTGTGAAATAATTGGCGTGAAGGGCCTAATTAATTTGATTTATTTTTTAATAGTGATACCATCTGTCCTGAAATAACAATGCCGTCAATCGCAGAACTGTTGGAAGAAGGAGAGCAACAACCATTGGCACACTCCTCGGCGTTAAACAATCTCAACAACCAACCAGACCAGGCCCAAGTGGAGACGATATCATGTGAGTTGCAGGGCATTTCACAGCCCAATATTACACAGAATTTTTACAACCTAGTCTCCCACAAACACAAATTGATATGGTACAAATAACGGCATTGTTTAAGGATTTAAAAAATGATTTAAAAAATGATATAAACTGCATAGAGGGTAAAATGATAGATACAAATGGTTCAATAAACTGCTTAAAAAATGATTTAAAAAATGATATAAAAGATACAAATGGTTCAATAAACTGCTTAAAAAATGATATAATAGATACAAATGGTTCAATAAACTGCTTAAAAATCGAGTTAGAAAAGAAAATGGATAGCAATATGAATACTTCAACTATTAACATGGCGGGTTTAAGGACTGAAATGAAGGAAATGGGTAAAGACCTAAAAAGTCAAATAGATAGGCTGGAAGGTAAGGTAGACTGTTATGTTCGGGACAGGGAACAAAGGAGAGGGGAGGTTGACGAGATAAAACTTGAGCAGGAAAACCTCGTAAAACTATCCTTTCAGTCCCATGCTGTAGCAATTGAGATAAAGGGTCAAAATTATAGTGTTCCCGAGGTCCCGGTCCATTTTCAAGAGTCTTTTGCGGTGGCCCTTTGTGAAACCAGGACAAAGAGTCTATCCCAACAACTGCTGCCTCTGGAGGATGTGCCTGAGCCCGCATCCTCTCTAGAGAGGCGACAGTTACATGAACTCTTAAATGAGTTCCAGGATATATTTTCCCCCGAGCCTGGGTGTATGAAGGGCTACCAACATGTAATTGAACTAACTGATGTAGTTCCTTTCAAGGCCAAAACCTACCCGATTCCCATAACCCTTCTAACTGATCGCGGAACTCAATTCACCTCTAAGAAATTTCATGATTTCATTGGTGAAATGGGCACTGAATTGCGATTTGTCGCCATCCGCAATCAACAGGCCAACCCGGCTGAGCGTACCATGAAAGAGTTAAACCGGCTTTTTCGTGCTGATGTGCACCATAACCATCCATCATGGTACGAAAATCTCTCTACCATTCAACGACTATTAAACTTTGCCCCTGGGTTTTACATGCCCCTCTCCGAAATCCGTTTAGTTTATCAAAAGTTCTTCCTACAGTATGACGGCCCGTTCCGAGTGGCTGAAATACGCCTCGGGGGTACGTATGTATTGGAGACAACCCGTGGTAAAAAGCAGGGTGTCTACAATATCCGGTTATTAAAACGATTCTACCCTCGCCCAGAGCAGTAACCTCAAAGAAGGTTACAAACCACACGCTAATTCAGTGTGGGGGCTTGCTCTAATGAATTCTATTTTTTCTTCTTTTTCCCCCCTCTTTTTTTATAAAATCCCACTATTTTTCATTATTTGTAAAATTTGTAAATAATTTTGTTTATTTTATATTTTTTTATTCTCTTATACTTTAGAGGTAATTCAATAGTCTGTCTGTCTCTTAATAAATTTTGTTAAAATTTAATCAAGTCCTTTTTTTATTTAAAATTAGGAAATTCTAAAAATTTTCTTTCTATAAAGAAAAATCTTTAATATAATTAAGATTTAAAAAGTCAGTCTTTCTCTTTCTAAAGAAAAATAAAATTCGAATAAATATCTCATTGTCTGTCAAATTGATGAATTGTGTTATAATTTCATCAAGTCCTTTTTTATATGTAAAATTGAAATTCTAAAAAATTCATTCTATTAAGAAAAATCCTTAATATAATTAAGATTTAAAAAGTCCGTATTTTTCTTCCTAAAGGAAAATACATTTCAAGTAATTATCTCTTTATCCTTCAAAAATAATTTTTTTAAGTTTTCTTAGTTGGAAAATTTAAAATAATATTATAATCTTTACTATAATATTTTGAAATTCTATAAAGTCTTGGATAATTCCAAAAATTTCAATATAATAATGAATTTAATCCTTATCAGTAACAGATAATTTTCATTAATTAGTCATAAAGAGATAAGCCTAATCCTTGAATAATTAAAGTTTCAAGTTAAAAGAACAATTGAATTGGTTCTAATGTAAATTTATAATTAGTTAATTTCATTTTACTTACAAATAATTATAATTGTATTTTGTTGACAATCTGTCAGTCTGTCCACAAAAATTGAATTATCTCATGTTATCCATTATTGCTAATAATTTCAAGTAAATTGCATAGGAATTATTAAGCCTATATTTTTTGATAGATATTCTTCCGAACATAAGTTTTTTTATGGAAAATTTGTTAATTTCCAACCAGGTGTGTTAATACACCAGAAAATCCCTAAATTGAATATTGGTTTCTAGAATCGTATAGGATTTCTCTCTGAAAAAGTAATCTCTATCTTGTGTGGTTCGTGCTCGTGCCCTCCGTTCACAAATGTCTGTTCGAGGTCATGTTTATTTGGTCGGTCTTTGTATCCTGGTTTATCTAAAAATGTTTTCCGCTCATTTTCTAACTCACGTTAAACCTGGGTAATTTTCCAATGGATAATAATTCTTAATCTATACTATGCTTGGTATGGGTGCTGTTTATTCAAACTAGTCACGGTCTACCGACGACAAAACTTAGCCAGTCCAGTGTGGGTATTCTGCAAGCAAATTCGCAGGCTGATTGGCCATCCGACGGGGTTGTAGCCTTGAGTCGCCTGAAGGCAAGCGGGCAAAGTCCCATGGAGTAAAATAAGCCTATAGATAATGTTCCGTAGCTTATCGAAAATGTTTTCATTTCTATATTTACTTTATTAATCAATTGCCGAAGCAAAATTTATTCAATTCTGAAAACAGATATCAAATGATATAAAAAATATTTGGTCAGTTGCTATGGGGACCACTAGTATATTTAATACTAGTAAAATGTTTTTATTTTACATCGAAGTTAACTATATCCAAAGGTACCATAATATTGTTCCGTAGTAAGGCTGTGTGAACTACTGAACAGAAGTATTTACTTGTTGGTAAACAAACCAAAGGTGTGTTAATCGAATGATTAGGTTCATTCATTTTTTTATATGAAGAGTGCCCATCTAATCTTTATTGGACAATTCTTTAATAAAGTCTGAATTCCATAATCTAAAAATAAAGGATCGAATCCCGTTAGGGATTGTGTTTTTATTTAATGGTTTTTACAATTGAGAAATTTAAGGAATATAGGAGCATTTATGAGAGTAAATAACTTCCCGCTCATTATTCTATGTTTATATAGGCAGTTTTGGTATATTCCCAAACAAGTCCAATTTGTTTATTGAATGCATAACAAGTAAAGGTCAGCATAGTTGCCTTCCAAGCAGTTGGTACGGGTTCAAATCCCGCCAAAATTAGATGCATTTGTCAACAAACATTCTTGCAATCCTTTTTCTATATTAGTCTATTTTATTGAAAGTCTCTTTCAAAAATCTTTTTGTATAACTACATTTAGACATTCGTTCCAAAGGAACAAGTAAACTAAGGGTTAATAGTCATATCAAATAATTTAAATCACTGTGGCCTGTTAACTGTGAATAAAAGATCTGTGTTGGGAAGTGAAATGTTTTGCAGCCTCATGAAGGTTCTCTAAACTTAATAAGGCTCTATAATCTGAGAGCCATGGTTGTGTTGTTTATTATTTTTGATCAGTCAAAGAATTCAAGGACGGATGGTCGCTATTAATTACGCGTATTTTTAATTCTTTAATTTAATGATTATTTTGATTAAATATTTTTACATTAATTTTTCACTAAATTTTTTTATAGTTTTTATTTTTTTATTAATCGCAAAGCGAAAGAGCAAAAGTGAAATAATGTGTTGAGGTTGCTGGTTATTGGCGAGTTGATGTTGTGGAAGCGGGCGGTCTAAATTCTGCCATGCTTTAATGGTTTAATATTGCAAGTTGAGTATAATTGTTTTTTTATAAATATTTAATTTTTTTGTTTTCAGTCAAGGTCATTAATGGTCCAGTTTAAAGAATGTAGAGCACTGTTGAGTGTTCATCCTGCGTGATTTTTGGAGTGGAACTGGAATTTGAAGCCAGTTTAAAAGGACGTTCCGCTATGGTCGTGGGTCATTGGCGTGTGTGTGGGACCGGAGATTCGTTGTTGTCAATTCCCCCCCCTTTTTTTTGCTGTGTGGAAGATGGAGAAAAGAGGCCTAAGAGCCTAGTTGTTGGCGGCTAAGTCCGCAGGGCATAGACCCTATTGAAGGTAGTGAAGGAGGCCTAAGAGCCTAGTTATTGGCGGCTAAGTCCGCAGGGCATAGACCCTATTGAGTGTAGTGAAGAAGGCCTAAGAGCCTAGTTATTGGCGGCTAAGTCCGCAGGGCATAGACCCTATTGAGGAATGAGCTGACTGCAATCCCACCGGGACGAGTTCTGGAGAAATGGGAGGCGGGCCATTCACTCTGAGCAGTGGAGGAGGCTTTAAAGCCTCGTAAATTATATTAAATTTTGTGCCCAATTGGAGGCGTTGTGGTTGGCCACCCCGACAGCTGTATCCAGCTGTCTAGCATCCGCTCTGGTTCTGATTTGGCAGCGGCTCGTTTTGAGGACATGCTAGTGTCCGCCCTGTAGGCTTCAGAGACCACAGGGTAGGGCTGTGCGCTCTTAACAGCCATCCCCAATTCCTTTTTGTTTGACAATGAATCTTTGCTCCCACGTCTTGGCCGTGGCGGGCGCTCGTTGTGGTGCGTCTGGCCCATACTGGTGGATCTGGAAAGTTCCGTTCCGATTTGAAACCAGTCATGTCCATTCAACACCTATACATTCATTGATATTTTTTTATTTTTATTTTAACGTAGCTTCAGTACAGTAGATTTTCTTATGTATCAATATTATTCCATGAAAGGAGGCATTTGAATGCTGTCTGAAGGCTAACTGAAGCCATTAAAATTGTCGCTACTTAATTCTGTGAGTGGCTCCAGTTTTAATGTTTCCGGCCGGGGGGATGTAATGAAATAAGCACCCCTTGGCCCTTATATTCATAATCGGCATATAGCTTGCCAGGTTTGTTTTATTATTTCTTTTAGTAGATGCAGTTGGCAGTCTGTGATTGCTCCCCGCCTCGTTGCTATCATGAGTTGCGCGTGGAAGGCTATCTCGACTCGCGGAGGCAGTCAGCCGGAGGCACGCCAGCGGACACAAACTCTATGGCTCGGCTGATGCACGCTGGCTCGCCATTATTATTCACTTGCTTTGTCAATTATACTTATATTAAATTCAGTCACTTTACACACACACAGTTCAACTTGTTTCAATCGCTGTTTTCATTGTCTTTCTTTACTTATATACATAATTATTCTATTAATACACATTGTACAAATTGATTATTCTTCGTTGCATAAATTAAATTTTTTCTCTCAAAACTTCTATCTTTTATTCAAGTGCTAAATATACCATTACGCTAAAATCCTAAATTGGGCCTCACCCAGATTTAACATAAGTAGGATCAATATTTTTTCAATTATTAAGAGAATATTTGGAGGCCCCTCTCCACAAATGCGAGCAATATTCAACGAGCGGTTCCCCGGCACCTGGCGCCGAACGATAAAGATGCCGAAAGACAAAGGCGCGGAACGATAAAAGTGGCGAACAATTGAGATGCCGTTTTAACCTTGAAAAAAATTTTAGTAATGCAGTAATACATTTAATTTTGTATAATTCTATAATTTTCCTATGTAGATAGGTACTATTAATATTGTGAAAAAAAATCTATTCAATTGTGGCAAGAATTTTGGGACTCCTCTTCAGAGTCGAGGGGATCCTACTTGTACTCAATATTGTCCAGAATTGGAACCAAGTCATGGTTTCATGACAGTCGTTTATATAGAAGGATAATTGTTCTAATTGTACGGTTGAGAATGGGTGATGCAGCTACCCCCAGAAAACTCTTTCAATTTCATCTAAGAGACACTCCTTTTTGTGACTGTGATGGCAGCCAAATGCGTGATGTCACTCGCATATTTCTAGGGTGCTCAAAAAACACCAAAGCTATTGACTTATTTTATACTAGATCTGCTCGTAAAATTCGATTCCCTACCTCATCAATGGGATTAATAATTCTTACCTATCTCAATCCTGACTGTCATGAATCCGAGACTCAAGAGATAATCATTAAACTATTAATAGCATCGAAATTATTTATATGAATTTTAAAAATGTAAATATTGTTAAATAATAATTCAACTGTATATAATTATGTAAATATTGTAAAAAAAAATAATAATAATAATTTTCCAATATATTTCAAAGATGATTTTACAGTTGAGCCTAGTAGTCATATCAGTAGTCACACACATGAGAATACAATTTCGTTAAATTTTACATTCCTTTTTTGAGAATATTTAAGTGATGTTTGTAAGTTAAAAGAGTGAGTGGTTAAAGTGGAAAAGTAATATACCATCTTCGTAGTTGTATAAAAATATATATCTACATTTATTTCAAGTAAGTAACTGTTTCTGTGATAGATTTTATTAGTAATTTTAAATAAACGTTTATTCAGATTTTGTTTTTTTATTGTAATAAAAAATATCAGACGTGTGGGGGGGGGCATTTTATCCATTCGCATCGGGCGCCATTCCAGAAAGATTAATTAGAATAATAAAAGATCTAAACACAAATACAAGAGCAAAAATAAAATCGAATAACCAGATATCGGGATCTATTTCAATAACAAGTGGAGTGGGGCAGGGCGATTCGTTAAGTCCTTTGCTCTTCAATCTCATTATGGATACAATTTTAGCACATTTGACGACACAACTTGGATACAAAATGAGAGAAAACTTCATTCAAGGTGTGTGTTATGCTGATGACGTGGTTTTGGTATCGGACAGCGAGCAAAATCTGCAAACTCTCTTATCAGAATTCGATCAAATTGCAGAAAGATTAAATATGGAAATATCCATTGAAAAAACAAAATGTATTGTGATAGCGAAAGAACAGCTTAAGTGTGAAATCAAACTTAAAAATATAACAATAGATCAAGTTGAAAAATTTAACTATTTGGGAGCCGAGAGGTTAAAACCCAAGTAACAAAAGGAGCTAGGATAGCTGGATGTCTAAGTATATGGTTTGGTTTGGAAAAACAAATATATGTCAGCAAAAAGCAAAGTACGAATTTAAAAGACCCGGGTAGTCCAGTGTTGACATATGCAGCAGAAACCAGAGCATCAACAATTACCACCCAACAACTTCTCCGAACAAGAGATGAGAATAATAAGGTCAATACATGGGACAACATTAAGGGATAGAATGCGCAGCAAAGATCTAAGAGAACTAAGCGAAATCCAGGATATAGTGGAATGGATCGATGTGAGAAAGAGAGGATGGGGGGAACATGTGGAACGAATGACGATACAAAAATCGTGAAGGAAAAAGATATCGCAGCAAGAAACTAAAGTCTTTATTCTTTTTTTTCTTATTGGAAGAACCGGCGAAAGCCTATGGAGAAGATGAGAAGCATCGGGCGCCATTATATCACGCTACGGCTCTGGTGATGAGTTATATATGCTAGAAACAAATAGAAGAGAAAACCAAGCTTCCACCCAGCAGCTTTAGCAAATTAGAAACTCAGCCCATTTGTCTACCCTCTGAGGAGAATCCATAAAATAATCTCATATTTTCAAATAATATATAATACAAATAGATAATAATTACTCTCTAAATGCGATATTTTAAATTATTTGAAAAATTAAACATAACCTACTAACCTTTATGAATAGGGTAATTGTTTGGATTGTTGAGAATTTTATTGATATCAACAATTCTAAATGTATCCATTATGCTTGTATAAATATTGAAAATATTTTAATTGAATAAACAAAAAAGAAATTGTTTAATATTAAAATGTATGAAATGACAGATGAGGCAAAGTAGACTTCAAACAATTAGAATGAGAGTTTCAATTTCTACTCTGCAGATGGCAGTAGTGTAGCGATTTCGGACAATATTCAAATAAAACTAAATTAAAAAGTAGAAAAAAAATATTTTAGAGTAACTTATAAACAAATTCAAAAATTCTCATGACTAAATATAAAAGATCAGAGACTTAATTGTCTTCAATTTCAAATATTGAACTGAATTTTCATAATTAATCTAGAAATTGTATTTGTGCCCGGATTGACGTCCCCCCCCCTAATACTTTGTGGAACTTGATTCTCCCCTCATTTATTCATTAGAATACTAAAGAAAAATTGTCCAAAATGACCTTCATGTTGTTTGACCACTATGCGTTGTGGTTATTAAGACAAGCCACAAAACATTAATATGTTAGCTAGTGCAACCAGGGCCGTCTTAAACTAGGCTGGGGCCCTTGGGCACACAAGAATTTGGGGCCCTTTTGAAAAGTAAAAAAAGCGAATTATAATAACATTTTTTTACTAAGTATGACCATTTATTATAGGTAATCAAATACAGTATGATATAATATGTCATTAATATTAGAATGCTGCTGGTTTTTTGGTTACGATTACGATAACGGTTTCTTTCGGGATTTCTGTTGAGCAAAATCTTCTTTTATATCCTTAAAGTCAATTTTTTGAAGGATATACACTTTCTATGCACATAATTGACAAATTACTCAGTCGTTCTTGTAACATTGTTGTTCGCAATTCATTTTTTATTCTCTTATGCTGCGAAAATGACCGCTCTCCACTACAATTGGTAACCATTAGCCAAAGGAATATTCTTGTAGCAATTTCTACGTTTGGAAAAGTTTCTTCCAATTTATCTGATCTTATTAGGTTATGTAAGGTTGAGATAATTAAATCCGCTGATTGCTTTACTATGTTTTTTAAATATTGGCTTAAATGAAAACATTCTGTTTTGAGCTCATCTGCATTAATGTCTTCATGATAAAATTCTGCAAATTCTTTGCATTTTTTGGTCAACTCACCAGATTCGATTGTTGTTAACTGACAAAGAAAACTAAATCGACTATCAATTTCTTGGTATGCTGCCGAACGTTTTTTTAAATGTGTATTTAATGTGTCAAGTGTAATGTGCCCGACAAAAATGTTTTGAGAATAAATGTGTGAGAGAAATTGTCGGTCCTTTGGGGCCCCCTAAGAATGGGGGCACGGGCCCCGTGTGCCCTTATGGTGAAGACGGTATTGAGTGCAACCACAATACGACGGACAGGTTGTAACTTGTCAACGGGCGAAATGCAACACCTGTTCATTCTTGAATACCATTTCTGAGTGTGATTTTGAACATCTGTGCGCTATTTATGGCTAGTAAAATGTACATATTTTATGATAAATAAGTCTGTTACGAAACGTTACTTCAAGAAACAAAACAGGCTCAGTTTTTTAAAAACTAACAACAAATCTCTTTCGACAAAGCAGTTTATCCACGTCGTAAACGTAACTGTGAACAATTGATTGAATGTGCACAGATGTTCACACTCGGAAATGGCATTCACGAATGAACACAAACTCGACAGATGTTTGCAATGCGCCCGTTGACAAGTTACAACCTGTCCGTCGTATTGTGGTTGCATCAGACTAACGTTCAAAAAACCGCGAAATTTGCTGACTTTTTTCAGATTCTGCTCTATATCTCCTAATCCATTGATTTTTCGTCGAAAGCTATTCTATACTTTTTTAAGAACAATAAATTTGTGAGAAATTAAGATAAGTCAATTGGTTACCGAATTATGGCACTTTGAAAATAGGCCACATTTTCGAAAAATTGAAAATTTTAGTTTTAGACCCTCTTTAGACAGAAATTGCATCGAAACCATTGAGCCAACAAGTAAAACTTATAGAATATAATTTGTAGGCAATTTAATTAGCTTTAAATTAAGTGCAGTACGGGGTCTGTAAGTCTCATAGTTCTCTCAAAATCTAAATAAACTGCAACGGATCGTTGCTAAACTTTATCCAAATTCATTTGAAATATTAATATGTTTGTTCCTTTATTATTAATCAGATATCACTTGCAATTTGTAGTTCATATTGAAATTTAATTAAAAAATAATTCTCATTTAATAGTCGAGGAATAACTACATTTGATTTTTGACATTTCAGTTATTGTCGTAACCATTGCTGAAGACATGGAGGAATCGACTTAAAATCAAAAATAGCCATCGATTCTCATCTAATACTTGAGGAATAACAATTCTACGTTGGGTTTTTGACGTTTCGATTATTATTGGTAACCATTGCTGAAGACATGGAGGAATCGACTTAAAATCAAAAATAACGATCGATTCTCATCTAATACTAGAGGAATAACCTTGTTGCATTCCATTTTTGATGTTTTGACTATTAATGGCAACCTCTACTGAAAACGTGGAAGAATAGACTTAAAATCAAAAAGACTAAATTCTTTTATGGTAACCAACTCAAGCACGAGACGGATTGTAGCTTAATGGATCACATCTTTTTCTCTCTTGGTCCAGACTTCAATAGCGTAATCCGCAGTAGTCTCGCGATAAATATCTTTTTCAAATAAGCGCGGTCAAAAACAATTCTCTATTGATATATCAATTATTCTTTGATATATTAATGAGAAAAATTATAAAATTTATTCTTTTTATACTCCTGAAAAAATGAAGAAAGTGATGAGGGTCCCCCCTTATTATCAGATTTCCAATTTTTTAGAAAATAAATATTTGAATTTCGAGGTGATTATACTTAATTCTAGTAGAGTATTTTATAGAGGTGTAGAAAATTATAATTTGATCAAAGAAACTCGAAAAAACAATTATTTTATACCCTTGAAAAAAATGAAAAAATTGATAAAGGGTCCCCCCTGTCATTATATTTCCTTAGGTGGTCCGGAGGTGGGGTATCATGCGGGCTATACGCGGATTGATACCGGGTAACGTCTAGATGGACCATAACTTTTTTCGCTCTCTTAGTTCAGGATGGAGAATCAGCTGGACCTCAATGGTTCTTATAAAACGGTAGTCTCGCTAAGTATTCTCTAAATTTCGGCTTATAAAAACATCTTTGAATTTCTCTTTGAATTTCTTAAGATTAATTTGATAATTTTCTATATTTGTATAAATATACTAGAAAAACAAATTTACTTATAATTTGTTGAAAATTCCGTTGAGTGGATTTGCTCGCGAGTTTACTCCGCGGAATTCTAAATTAATTTGCATAAGTTAATGATATTTTAGTAGATTTTATTTTATTTCAAAGAATAAACTAACAATTTTGGAAGTTTCTAATCCTGGGATTAAGGATAAATTTCTAGAAGAACTTTTTATAAAATTTGTTATGAATACAGTGAGCAATGTTCGGTTAAAACTTTACTGAATTACTTAAATGGTTTCAAGTGAAGTTGAATGAGGAAATGTTTCTTCAAAAGTCACATTCGTAATGAAAGAAATTGTTATTGAGGACAAGTTTATTCTGTATGAAGAAATTTGTATTTAAATGAAGAAAGATTAAAGAAATGAAGGAAAAGTTACAGAACTTTATTTGATGCTGAAAATGGATTCTACAAGAGTGGAAATTTTAATAGGGGTCATTTTTAAAAAATTACCATTTCGTGGAAGACATTCAGTAAGTAGCCACTGAGACTGATAGGTCTGGAGAACGGGGCGCCCCTCCAAAGTTCTCCAGACTTCTACTATTGTAGAATACATTTTCAGCATCAAATAAAGTTTTCTTCATTTTTTCTAATTATTTCAAATTTTTCTGTTTCTTGCGCCACCCTGTAGATATAAACTTATAAATCTAAACCTTTTAAAGACAAAAAATATATAATTAAATTTGAATTCATTTATTTTACTAAAATAACTAAATTAAATTATTAGAATAATTTTATTATTTATTTAAAATAAAATATCTATCTTATTGATATTGGTAAATCAAAATATTAGAGAAATACCTACATATATAATTTTTACAATGATAATTACACTTAATATAATTCTGTATTAGTTGAAAATTGTTTCAAATAATAATATAATGATTAATTATTATTATATAATCTTATATCAAAGAGTGTATCATCTGATTGATGCAAATAAACATATTACTTATATTGAAAAAATTTATTGATTGATTTCGGTATTAAATAAATAGAAATCTTTTATAAAAACTATCTCAAAACGTTTAACTGTTTCGGTTTTGTTGATGGAATAAAATAAATATGTCTATTTAAATAATTTTAAATTTAATAGAAAAATATCAATATTTTAAAATTAGAAAAGGTTTATTTTGAAATTCAATGCAGAATCATCGCTAAACGGCTAGAGAATGTGGGGGCAGAAAAACGGCAGATTTGGAATTTAATGGGGACTAAAATTGATTAAAGGTGAAAAAACAGACATTTTTTCTGTATTTTGCACAACAAGGTTATATTACAAATGAAAAAGATTATTAAAAGTCTAGGCTTGAACTGGCCCAGACCAATATCGAAATCTATAGTTATTCCCCGTTACAGTGTCAAAATCAGTAAAAATTCATCAATTAAGACCGCCATGGGGACATATCATTAATTCTATTCAACCGAACAACAAGATTTTTTTTACATTTGATTTAAAATTTATTTTTTAAATAAAAAATATATATATATATAGGGAGGGAAGTAAATAGTAAGTAATTAATTTTACGAAATTTTTTTCAAATCAATATTACGTTATTTCCTTTTGATAGAGCTGCAAAAATATTATTGTTTAAAGACCATCCTTAAAAAACATACAATCAAAGAGAGAAATAAAGTATTCGATCGAACAAATATACTACAAGTGACAAATCTAATATTCTATTGAGTATTACAACTTACAAATTATGAGGGTCAAACAATAATACACTCATAAATAAATAACCAGGGAGTGTTTCTTTTCATTTGATTAATTTAATGGAAAGTGTCGAATGAATAAGAAAAGTTTTAATTCTTAAATATTAATTTTATTATAGTCCATTAATTGGTTTAAAATTGAATTGATAATATATACGTTTACGGAAATAAGATCAATGAGATGAATTCTTGATGTCCCTGCAAATGGCGTTTGTGATCTTGATAAACATCGCGTTAATGGGGGGGGTTGGTTTTCGGCTCCTTTATCTCTCCAATGAGTTCAATACAGAGCCTTTTCTTCCCTCGTGCGAGACAAGAAATATTAAAATGAATTTTTGATGAAATTTGTGATCGGCAACCTATTTATTTATTTATTAATATGATCCTCTGAGACGATCCGCCTTATAAAGCATAGATAACAAAAGTAACATAATATAGAGATAATTAGAGTACAATTAAAAATATTATTTATTATTTAGGGCCGATATACAAACTACGGAACCCCTTGCTTGATGGACGACGAATTGTGCTGCAATTTAGAAGCTCTTCACTCGCAAAGCTCAATATCTTTTTATTTAATCCGGGACAAGTTAAATTTAGATTTTTATTCCAATTTATTCAATTTTAAA
The DNA here is from genome assembly GCA_024734495.1 of Forficula auricularia. NCBI lineage: Eukaryota > Metazoa > Arthropoda > Insecta > Dermaptera > Forficulidae > Forficula > Forficula auricularia. The sequence goes on from JALMQS010000070.1 coordinate 19,762,435, forward strand.
GAAAGTATATATTAAATATATTTTACTCTAATCTAATTTTAAATGTTATTTATTAAAATATTATTATTATTATTAATCCTCTTAAATTTGGTTACGTCCATTGCAAGTAGAATGGGAGAGGAAAGATTAAATAATATGGCCATTCTGTATATATAGAGCAGGAAATTTTAACCTGAATTGACTCTTCGGAAATAATTGACGAATTTGCAAGAAATAAATCAAAACGAAAATTCATATTTTCTTTTTTCCAACTTGAGTTTGAGGGCCTCAAAATTTTACTGTTTGTCATAATCCCCTCTGACCAAATAAAGATCCAAATCTTATATCATCTTATAGGCCTAATATTGTTCTTTATTCCGATTTAGAGAAGTTATTTGAGACCCTATTAAACACACATTTGAATAATGACTTGTAAGTAATAAAATATAATCAATAATTCTCAATTTGGATATAGAAAAAAGAAAAGCACTTTAGATAAGATTACTTTATTTTTTGAATAATATCTACTCATATAGGAATTTCTCTAGAAGGGAATTTCTTTCCACCATCAAATCTGCATAGGATAATGTGGATATTGAAATATCGCCTGAAAAGTTCAATAATCTAAATATTCCATCTCAATTGATTAACAATAAAATTAAATTATACCTTTCAAGATAATTATACTCTAAAGTGGATGATGAAAACTTGGCAGCTAGAATAGTATATCCCAGGAATTGAGACAAGGGGCGGTAGAATCATCCCCCTACTATACGACTTGTACACAAAAGAACTTAAAAGTCTCAACCACTTCATGGAGATTAAATGCTCCAGTTTGCAGATGATAATATTCTCTGGTCGTTGAGGAAATACTTATAGGAAAATTCAAATAAACTGGACCCCTGGATAAATCTGTCCCTGTCTCAAGAATATTTAAAACTTGAATTGGAACTGCAAGAAACTAAAGCGATTATATTTACAAGAGGACACAAGGTGGATAATTTGACTATTCTTTCAAAAAATAATATTAATATTTAAATTGTTGAAAAAAACAAATTTCTACGATTAATATTTGACAATAAAATGACTTGGAAATATTATATTGTCAAAAAAGTGAAATCGGTTTAAATATAATCCGTATATATTTTAAAAATGAAACGAAAATGAATATTTTTACGAAAAACAAACAACTATATAACAAAATAATTTTATTATATATAATTAAAAAAAATATTTGATATTTGATATTAAAGTATTAGTGAAATAGATGAATAATTTTTTTTTTTTTTTTTTTTTAAGGATTTAGGTGTCGGTTCTAGGTGAAACATTATAAGTAACTTATGAGGAGAATTTTCTAGGTTAGGTTTCACAAAAGGAAATATTAAAACAAATGTATGTTTTTTTGAGTTTGATTCACTCGATATATATTTCAAAATTTTACCTGTTGAATGTTTTTACAAATTTGTATTCAGTTTTCATTTGAACTCCTGATGATGGGCTAATAACCCGAAATATATATCGAGTGAATCAAACTCAAAAAAACATACATTTGTTTTAATATTTCCTTTTGTGAAACCTAACCTAGAAAATTCTCCTCATAAGTTACGAATAATTTTTTGATGATTACATTTAATATAATTTTGTATTAGTAGTTTTATTTATTTATTTATTTTTTAGAGAAAACAAAAAGAAACGAACGTTTTGATTTATTATTATAATCGTATATCAAAAAGTGTGTCATCTCTTTGATACAAATAAAAATATACCTACATTTATATTGAAATAATTCATTGATTGATTTTAATATTAAATAAATACAATTCTTTTATAAAAACAATCTCGAAATGAAGTTGATTAAGGAAATTCTCAATGAATTATCTCTCTTGCGAATAATCCATAAAATCCAGTGATTCCGTAAGAGCGTCAAAAGTGGAAAAAATTCATCAATTAAGACCGGCATGGAGTCCTTCCTATCTTTAATTCTATTCATTCGATCAACAAGATTTTTCTAGATTTAATTAAAACGTTATTTTTTTATTAATTTAATTTTTTGTGTTAAAATGAGGCAATTAAAAACCTTGAGAACAGTTAAGATGTTCTCGTAAGGAGAAAAAATAAGGCTGTTAAATAAACCCGAATTCTTCTTGTCCTTAGCAAATATTTATTTAGAAAAACTTGGAGACACGTTACGGCAGAAACTCTCTCGCCTGTTCTCAAGGTTTTTAATTTCCACATTTTAAAATAAAAAATTAATTAATATAAAAACATCATACTACCGTTATCGAAGTTATTTTTGTAATTTTTAATAAAATCTAAAAAAAAATAAATAGGATATAAAAGCCCTTCAAAATAATTCATCAGAGTTAAAAAAATGAATTTGGCAGATTGTTACGTTATATAGATTTTATGAAATATACGGATAGAATATAAGTCATAGAGGATTCCATAAAACGCACTTTTCGACATATACGCGGGAATACGGAAAAAACCCTGAAAGTCTTCTTGACTCTTTTAATCAATTTTGGAAAAAAGATAAGTTCACATCAATTTTACGTTTTATCTTATCGATGTTGAGGGCACTGTAAAGATATTATTGACTAACATTCACCCTAATAAACATACAATGAGAGACAAAAATAAATTATTACTCTAAAAATTATACCACAAGTGACAAATCTAATATTATATTCAGAATTACAACTTAAACTTTAAGATGTTCAAATAAAAATGCATTGTCGGAAAATTGAATGAAGTGAAAGGTGATTTCAACTTATTTGTGAATATAAAATGAATCTGAAAATTTTTCAAGGATTTCTAAAATGTGTTTTTAAATGTTTTAGGAGACTTGACCTTTGTGCGAAGGCCTTTGTGCAATGGGCACATTTAAAGGGCCTTTCTCCTGTATGTGTAACCAAATGAATATCGAGAGAGGTCTTTTGTGAAAATCTTTTAAGACACTCAGTACATTTATAAGGTTTGTCCCCAGTATGTATCCTTAAATGATGTATGAGAGTAGATTTATCTGAAAAGCGTTTTTCACACTGATCACAGGCAAAAGGCTTTTCCCCGGAATGTATCCTTAAATGCGTAGTGAGAGCAGATTTATGTGAGAAGCGTTTTTCACACTGATCACAGCCAAAAGGCTTTTCTCCGGAATGTATCCTTAAATGCGTAGTGAGAGCAGATTTATCTGAAAAGCGTTTTTCACACTGATCACAGGCAAAAGGCTTTTCCCCGGAATGTATCCTTAAATGCGTAGTGAGAGCAGATTTATTTGAGAAGCGTTTTTCACACTGATCACAGGCAAAAGGCTTTTCCCCGGAATGTATCATGAATAAATGCGTAGTGAGAGCAGATTTATGTGAGAAGCGTTTTTCACACTGATCACAGCCAAAAGGCTTTTCCCCGGAATGTATCCTTAAATGCGTAGTGAGAGCAGATTTATGTGAGAAGCGTTTTTCACACTGATCACAGGCAAAAGGCTTTTCCCCGGAATGTATCCTTAAATGCGTAGTGAGAGCAAATTTATAGGAGAAGCGTTTGTCACAATGGGGACATCCAAAGGGCCTCTTACCGGAATGTACCAGCAAATGTCGTGTTAGCTTAGATTTGAATCTAAATCTCTTTTGACATTCTGTACATTCGAAGAATTTCTGACCTAAATGAATTAGAAAATGTTAAATTATTTTTCATAATGGAGTTCAATGGATATTAAGGATTAAATTTACCTTTAGTTAGTACATCAATATTTAAATGCTTTTTGAATAAACAGGATATTTTCGTTTGAATGCATTTCTTTTGATGCTTTTCTAGAAATTCTTCGGTAATAAACATCAAGTTACAGTAGCAGCATGGATGAAGGGGCCCTGAAATAAAACACAAATAACTTAAAATCATTAAACTTACCTTAATAAATACTTACTTATTGACTAATAAGTAATTAATGACTTAATAAATCCTAATTTTTTTAGGGAGACAGAGATAATTTATGATTATAAATTGATATTAAATCATAATTTATTACAGAATAAACTAATGAAAATATATCAAAACGAAAATAGCAAATACTTAAATCAATATTAAATAATCAGATTACACAATTGGAAGTAGGTAAGGCTAAAATATTATAGATCCCAATTTATTTTATCATCATTTAAATCTCTATTTGGCCAGACAGAGGGTCTGACAAGAAATAAGTGGTTTCTAAACTTTAGTCTTATTTTCTAGGATGAACCAAATCAATGATCAATATACCGGGTGAGTTTTTTTTATCTTGAGACAGTCTTATAAATCAAAAACAATGGATCATATGAAATAGAATTAGAAATAAGGTTGTCATCGATGGAATATCATCTTCCTCCTTCCACACCAACGCTGGAGTTCCTCAGGGATCGGTTATTTCCCCTACGCTCTTTCTTATCTAAACTTGCCTTCTAATCCAGTACATTGTTAAGCAGATGACAGCACCCTACATAACGCCCCTGCATCGCATAAAATCCGTACAGACATTGCCTCTCAATAAATTTAGACTTATGCAAACTTAAAAACTGGGGATCCCAAAACTTAGTTAACTTCAATGCAGAGAAAACTCAGTGTTGCCTTATTTCTAGGCGCGTCGACAGAAACCTCCCAAACATATCATTCGACTCAAACTCACTAGAATTCAGGGATAAAATTTCAATGCTAGGCGTAACTCTAGGGTCTGACCTTTCATGGAATGACCATATCTCAACCATTGCTAAAGCTGCAGCGCGCAAGCTTGGTCTCCTATTTAGGTCTAGACGCTGTTATACTCCCAGTCAACTTATAATGTATAGGGCTCAAATTCGTCCCTGTCTCGAATATAGCTCTCATCTGTGGAGGGATGACTCCAAGGATTATCTTGCTACACTGGATGCGATTCAGAAGCGAGCAATTAAACTAATAGGAGACCCGGCTCTAACCAACTCACTCGACTCCCATGCTCACCGAAGAACCGTTTCTGTCCTTTCCCTGTACTACAGATACAATCACGGTGTCTGTTCAGTCGAGCTGAAATCAATTATCCCCCCTAAAGCCCTCTTTACGAAAAACACGCGGTTTTCGAACGCTCAGCACCCCTTAGCTGTCAAATTGGAGAAAAATCGAACAAGCGCTTTTGCCAACTCTTTTAACCCTATGACCTCCAGAGACTGGAACTCGCTCCCTGCCACCATCTTTCCCGCGACTTATAACCTTCAGCAATTTAAGACCCATATCATAAATCGAAAAGTCACAACAATGAAAATAAGTGTTTATAAAACTTCATTATACGTAGGTACAGAGATTTAAAAGATTATTTTCTACTTAATAGACCTATTTAAAATTCTAGAGTTTTAAAAAGTTCATTTCTCGTGTCAATCTACTAGATAGTTATATTGTATTACCATAATAAAAGTGAAGCATTTTTTGTTGAAGACAGAATTGAAATGGTATTAATTTATGGTGAATGTGAAAGAAGTGTTATGGGGCTGCCATTGAAATGGATGTCGAGCGTTTTCCTGATAGGAATACACCCTCCCAAGATTCATTATATCGTGTTGTAAATCTGTTAAAAAACAAAAGAAATGGAAAGGCTACGAAGAAACTTAGACGGCCAAAGGCCAAAGACTTGCGATACACTCTAGATTGTCAAAAAAAAGTGTCGCAAAATTATTAATTATTATTAAATTATTTATTTATTAATTAAATATTTGATATTATTATTTGATAATTAAGGTAAATAATGAGTAAATATTAAGTTGATTTAATATATTTTATTATTTGATAAATATAATTTCATTAATATAAAAAAATAGTTCCAATTAAAGTTGTTCAGTTTTTTTTTGTAGATTCAGAATTTGTACAGAAACATATAGGTTTCTATTTAAAAAACAGAACTTGACCTCGAAATACCATTGAAAGCTTGTTGTAGGTCAACAAACAATAGCGTAGTTTAGTTTCCCCCCTGATATAAATAAATTTTTATTTGAAACTTTTTTCATATATAGCACTGTTTTTGAGTTATAAGACTGTTTCAAGATAAAATAAAAAAACTCACACGGTATATCCTCTCTTTCGTCAGAAAAAAAAATTCGATGGATTTTATTCGGGTCATTCCAGGTCAAATCAACAAAATTTAAAAAAAATGGGGGAATTAATTAAGCAAGAAGATTTTTGAGCCAGACCTGATCTAAAGCCTTTGAAATGTCTAAGCTTATTCGGATTTTCTAGCCTTTTATTCCATATATGAGTTATATATGCTAGAAAGAAATAGAATAGAAAACCAAGCTTTAGCAGCAGAGGTGATTTGGACATTCTATTCTTATATTAGAATAATATTTATTTGAAAAGATTTAGCTTTCCAAGAGTAGCAGATTTATTGAGTCATTAAGAGAAATCAATGAGGTTGTCTTCTGTTTGATGCAATGAATATAAATAATTTATTTTTTAGAGAGTATAGTTTTGAGAGTTTAGCCTTCATTATCAGTCTTTTTATTTAGAAATAACCGAATGGGTTAATGTAAAATTGTTTTGCTTAAAAGCAGGCTGGTCACTTTACAAAAGAATTCGAAAATATACAATTGTATTTCTACAAATATATTAATTATATTATGTTAATTGGAACAAGCAGAAGACAACCTTATCGATGTTGGTTTATGATTAAAATCTCTTTTATATATCCCTCCTACAGAGATAAGTAGCTTATAATTTCATTAATATATTAATACGATATTAATATTAAATCGTATTAATTAATCTATTAAGATTAATTAGAAAAGAAAAGGCTGTTTATATTTAAGTGGGAGAAAAAACTTTAATCAACAAAACAATACAACAATACATAAACATTCATAAGATCAAAGAGTAAATAAAAACAGCAAAGCACCCTCTTCCTATAAATTAATCAAATAGCTTAACATAATATGAGACAAAAATAAATAGTAATTCTTTTTTAGATGGAATTTTTTAGATTAATCGATGATAATTTAACCAAAAGGAACTAACCTTTAAAAATAGGATATTTGTTGGGATTATTTATAATCATGTTGATATCAATGTCCACAAAGGTCTTCATTTTATTCATTATAATATATAATGTAAAATATTTGATTAAATAATAGTAAGAATAGATTTATTCTGTAATTAAATTATATCAAATGTCAGATTAAAACTAAAAAGTAAAATGGTTGACTTGGTAAGAATTTTTAGAAGTTCTAATCGTCAGATGGCAGGAGTGTAGCAATTTGTTACAATATTCAAATTCAAATAAACTTGAAAATAAATTCTTCTCAATTACTTAAAAAGAAATCAATATTTTCTTATAATTGAAAATAAAAACACCAGTAGGTAATTGAATTAATTTTAAAGTCATTCATAACCAATGAATTTTCATAATTATTTTAGAAATTGAATTATGAACAATATGTTGAAAATAATACAATTTAAAAATTTGAAATTACATTTTTTTTTATTAATAATAGATTTATTAATTTCATTTTTGTATTTATGCTAGTTATTTAGAGATTTCAAAATTTGTATCTATTATAATATCGAATGGGTTAAAAAATTTTTTAAAATGAAGGTGTTTTAAATAGTATTGGAATCCAGAAAAGTTACTTCTCCAGGACTGGATCATACTTTTGATTCTATGATAAAAAACTTTCCTTTCCAGTTAAAATATCTCCTACTTATCCTATTTAATTCCTTAAATCAAAACCAACATTTTCGCAGACTCATTCCGAATAGGAAACCAAATAGAGAGGCGTGTTCAGCGGCCGCTTAGGAACCCGAGGTCTTAAAATGACAGGGATTTGAAATACTATTTTACAAAGAATAAATACTAATAGTGAATAGGTGGAGTGCGAAACTATTAATAGGATCTACCCTATTGAAGTCACTAGAAAATTTTAGAATTAATTTCAGAGAAGACTTTGAAAAAGTTGAAATACAAGCAAATGATTTATTTATGAGTTTTCATTTAATGTGGAAGATGGACAAATTAGCGGACAACAAAAATGGGAACAATTTCATTGATAATTCAATTTATGCAATATGTGATAACACCAAGGTAGAAGTATCTTGAGGAACTCAGAATTGGCGTAGTTAGGGAGTTTTCCTAGGGGGATAGGGGGGAGGGGGGCAGCTGATTAGCAACCTCAAGGTTTCAATTTCGATAATCCGATTAGAGATCAGCTAACCTTTTATTAGAAATGACGAATTTTGGAACTAATGAAATAATTTACTGAGAAATACATAAGTAATGCCTCGTAATAATGGAGTTTCGACTTTTCTAAGGGGAGCACTGGCCCCCTTGCCCCTCTCCTAACTACGCCTATGGTAGTTGTTCTAGAGCTTTTTAGAATATTTTTTTATTGGAATATAAAAAGAGATTAAAATAAATTGACACGTTCTGATGTGGCCATCCACTTGACTTTGCCATACAACCTGGCCCCTCATTTATATTTAATATTTAATAAAATTATTTATAATCATAAAGGGATGGGGGAATTTTTGCATTTTTAGATTATTGATTATGTATTTGGTTGAATTTGGTTCATAGACCTATATTTTCCTTTTTTGGCCCTACAACCTACCCATTTTGGGTGGTTAGTTTTTGAATTTTTAATCTTTTGGGGGACAAAGGATTATGTATACAAAATTGGGTTGAGTTTGGTACAAAGGCCTCGATTTTTTGATCCCCCCCCCCCAATTTGGGGTATTAGATTTTGCATTTTTAGACTTCTGGGGGCAAACGGATTATGTATATCAAATTTGGTTTAGTTTGATACAAGGACCTAGATTTTCATTTTTTGACCCTACAGAATAACAGACATTTTGACAAAACAATTATTATCTGGAAAAATATAATTTTTTCGATGTTCACTTATTAGGGCTTTTTTGTAGACCGAAATGCCATGGTTTCGTCCAATTTTTTTAACTAAAATAGTTTCAGCCGTTTTTTATATATTTCGAAAAAAAGAAGCAAAAAAAAAACTTTTTTCATGCACGATTACAATACTTGACAATACACTGTATGTCAAAGTAAAAAAACAACGCGATACAAAAGCGGAAGGAGATTTACAAACATTGTACACTTGAAGATGAATTTTTTAATATTTTTAAAAGAAAACGAGGACACCATAAAATAATCCACACTAAACATCTATCGAGCTTATTGAGATTTATTATTATAATCGTATATCAAAAAGTGTGTCATCTGCTTGATGCAAATAAAAATATACACTTATATATTGAAATATGTGTTAAATTTACTCGACTGAATGTAATCTGATGCAATGATTATACAAAAAAAAAATAATTTAAAATTTGCAAAATAAAATAATAAAAAAATTTAATCTAGCTGAAAAATGAAAGGGGAATTTTACAACGAAATAATATTCAAAAATAAAATTAACAGTATATAATTTATTAACGTCACTTTCGAATTTAACTGCTTTAATGATAGTTTATTGGTATTGCAATGTGAACAATGAAATTTATATTTGACTGATGGGTTTGTATAGCAGAGAATATTCAAGCGAAAATGGTAGAAGGAAGATTTACGTTTAATTCTTGATATGCGTTGAATGGCTCCCGATGACCCAGCGTGGCGGCGGAGGTTCCGTATCTTCTAATATGGGTTCCGTGGAGTTTCTCGGCGCAGGTGTACCACAGCGTGCTTGAGGCTTTTTTAACGTGTGGACAGCAGAGAGGCTGTTTTGATATGAACCTGCTAACCACACGGGCCTATATAAAGAATAGAGCCTTTGAGCTGCAGTGGATCTTTCAGCTGTATCGTGGGTCGATCAGCCTGACGTCACCAGTGCAGGAGTGGAGATCTCTCTATTAGCTCTTGCCCGTAACTTTGGTAGTTCAGCGGCAATCGCTTTTGAAAATAAATCGATCTCCTCGTTTTGTCTTCTGCTCGGCTTTTTATAGGATTTTCGGTGTTTCCCCTTGGTCCTCCTTCTACGGCGTTTTGCCAAGCCCCATGTGGTTAATATTCTCTGAATTCTATCAGGGCCTTATTTTATCATTGACGTCGATCTTATATGACCGCCCTGTTATCTCTCCTCTGCTCTTGTTCAAAAATGAACATTGGATATTATATACTGTGAATTTGACTCAAATAATCCCGATTTTCAATTATTTCATGTTAAATAAAAAAAAATAAACTAATTTTATGAATTCAATGCTATACCTATTTGGCTCGTCTAATTGATTTCTTTCCTATTTAAATATATTAAAATAATAAAAAAAATGAAAATTTGAAATTTGTACTTTACTGAGTGTACTATATGAAAAAAAAAACATGCTTCTAAATTTGACTCTTTGCTTAACCATGTGCAACGCCGGACCGATACATTTTAACTTTCTTCTTTCTTAAACATCAACTTGAATAGATCAGATTATGGTCTAAGTGGTAGCGTATATTAAATGCAAATATAAATTAAAACGAAACTTCCCGAATTTGTCTGTGTAAATACTTCTTACAAATTAAAAATTTTAAGCCGGAAACGGGACAAAAATATTTCAAAAATATCTATTTTTGCGTGATCATATGATCACGGTAGGCGTTAAAGGGTTGACAATGTGCAAAATGGACCGATACCAATTTAACTTCTTCACAACCCCCCCTCCCCCTTTGTCCCAATCAAAATTCCCAGTCGATGTTTCATTCACTACTGTCTGAAATACACTGCCCATTTTCCCAATCACACAAAAACACACTTGAACATTGACTTGTAGGTAATAAAATATAATAAATCTCAATTTGGATATAGAAAAAAGAAAAACACTTTAGATAAGGTTACTTTATTTTTTAAACGATATCTACTCCTATAGGAATTTCTTTCCAACATCAAATCGGCATAGGATAATGTGAATATTGAAATATTGCCTGAAAAGTTCAATAATCTAAATATTCCATCTCAATTGATGAACAATAAAATTAAATTATACCTATCAAGATAATTATACTCTAAATTGAATGATGAAAACTTGGCAGGTAGAATAGTATATCCCAGGGATTGGGACAAGGGGCGGTAGACTCAGCCCCCCTACTATACGACTTGTACACAAAAGAATTTAAAAGTCTCTAGCACTTCATGGAGTTTAAATCCTCCAGTTGGCAGATGATATTAGTCGTCGAGCAAATACTTATAGGAAAATTCAAATAAACTGGACCCTTGGATAAATCTGTCCCTGTCTCAAGAATATTTAAAACTTGAATTGGAACTGAAAGAAACTAAAGCGATTGTATTTACAAGAGGACACAAGGTGGATAATTTGAGCGTTCTTTCAAAAAATAATATTCATATTCAAATAGTTGAAAAAAAAAATTCTACAATTAATATTTGACAATAAAATGACTTGGAAATATCATATATTGTCAAAAAAGTGAAATTGGTTTAAAGATGATCCGTATATATTATAAAAATGAAACGAAAATGAAGATTTTTACCAAAAACAAACAAATAAATAAATTAAAATAATTAAATAATTTTAATATATATTATTAAAAGAAATATTGGATATTTGTTATTAAAGAATTAGTGAAATAGAAGAAGAATTTTTTGATGAATAAATACATTTAATATAATTTTGTGTTAGTAGTTTCATTTATTTATTTATTTTTTATAGAAAACAAAAAGAAACGATCGTTTAGGTTTATTATTATATTTGCATATGAAAGACTGTGTCTGATTGATGAAAATAAAGTTATACACTTATATTGAATTAATTTAATGATTATTTTTCTTATTAAATAAATACAATTATTTTATAAAAACAATCTCAAAACGTTTAACCGTTTCGAGAATAATATTCTCCCTTTATCAATGAAAATTTGATAAAAATAATGAAATATAATGAATATATTACAAGGTTTTCAGCCTAGAAAGATCTGATTTCTTGTTTATTTAGTTGGTCAATATCAATTCATTTTCTTACTGTAAAACGTGCAATGAATCTAACTCTGGGTTTTATTGATGGAATAAAATAAAAATGTCAATGTGAATAAATTTAAATTCATATAGAAAATAAAAATAAAAAAAATAAATTGAATATATATATAATGATTTTATAATTATAAAGGTTTTATTTGAACATTGAAGGGAGAATAATCGGGAAGCTGCTAGAGAATGAGAGGCTGCAAAAAGGCAGGAATCAATTTGAGATATAATGGAGAGCAAAATTGATTAAAGGCGAGAAAAAAGACATTTTTTCAATATTTTTACAAATATCTTAATTGTTTTCCGTGAAACGAAGTTATATAAAAAAATGAAGATGATTATTAAAATCCTCTATGAATTATGTCCCTTGCATATAATCCATGAAATAAATAGTGATTCCTTTAGAGCGTCAAAAATTTGTCAATTAAGACCGTCATGGGATCATATCTTTAATTCTATTTATCCTATCATCAAGATTTAATTAAAAAAGCTATTTTTTAAATTTTAATAAATTCTAAAAATTAATAAGAAGATATAAAAGCCCTTAAAATAATCTATGAGAATTATAATTGATGAATTTGGCAGATTGTTACGAATAACTATAGATTTAATGGACTATACTAATTTATAATTATTATTATGATTAATCAGAGAAAAATAAATTATTACTCTAAAAATTATACCACAAGTGACAAATATTCTATTCTATTCAGAATTACAACTTAAACTTTAAGATGTTCAAACAAAAATACACTTGTTGGGAAATTGAATGAATTGAAAGGAGATTTGAACTTATTTGTGAATATAAAATGAATCTGAAAATTTTCTCAAGGATTTCTAAAATGTATTTTTAAATGGCTTATGAGATTTGACCTTAGTGCGAAGGCCTTTGTGCAATGAACACACTTAAAGGGCCTTTCTCCTGTATGTGTAAGCAAATGATTATCGAGAGTAGATTTGCGTCCAAATCTTTTGGAACACTCAGTACATTTATATGATTTCTCCCCAGTATGTATCCTTAAATGCTTAGTGAGAGAAGATTTATCTGAAAAGCATTTTTCACACTGATCACAGGCAAAAGGCTTTTCACCGGAATGTATCCTTAAATGCGTAGTGAGAGCAGATTTATGTGAGAAGCGTTTTTCACACTGATCACAGGCAAAAGGCTTTTCCCCAGAATGTATCCTTAAATGCGTAGTGAGAGCAGATTTATGTGAGAAGCGTTTTTCACACTGATCACAGCCAAAAGGCTTTTCCCCAGAATGTATCCTTAAATGCGTAGTGAGAGCAGATTTATGTGAGAAGCGTTTTTCACACTGATCACAGGCAAAAGGCTTTTCCCCGGAATGTATCCTTAAATGCGTAGTGAGAGCAGATTTATCTGAAAAGCATTTTTCACACTGATCACAGGCAAAAGGCTTTTCCCCGGAATGTATCCTTAAATGCGTAGTGAGAGCAGATTTATGTGAGAAGCCTTTTTGACACTGATCACAGGCAAAAGGCTTTTCCCCGGAATGTATCATGAATAAATGCGTAGTGAGAGCAGATTTATGTGAGAAGCGTTTTTCACACTGATCACAGCCAAAAGGCTTTTCCCCGGAATGTATCCTTAAATGCGTAGTGAGAGCAGATTTATGTGAGAAGCGTTTTTCACACTGATCACAGGCAAAAGGCTTTTCCCCGGAATGTATCCTTAAATGCGTAGTGAGAGCAGATTTATAGGAGAAGCGTTTGTCACAATGGGGACATCCAAAGGGCCTCTTACCGGAATGTACCAGCAAATGTCGTGTTAGCTTAGATTTGAATCTAAATCTCTTTTGACATTCTGTACATTCGAAGAATTTCTGACCTAAATGAATTAGAAAATGTTAAATTATTTTTCATAATGGAGTTCAATGGATATTAAGGATTAAATTTACCTTTAGTTAGTACATCAATATTTAAATGCTTTTTGAATAAACAGGATATTTTCGTTTGAATGCATTTCTTTTGATGCTTTTCTAGAAATTCTTCGGTAATAAACATCAAGTTACAGTAGCAGCATGGATGAAGGGGCCCTGAAATAAAACACAAATAACTTAAAATCATTAAACTTACCTTAATAAATACTTACTTATTGACTAATAAGTAATTAATGACTTAATAAATCCTAATTTTTTTAGGGAGACAGAGATAATTTATGATTATAAATTGATATTAAATCATAATTTATTACAGAATAAACTAATGAAAATATATCAAAACGAAAATAGCAAATACTTAAATCAATATTAAATAATCAGATTACACAATTGGAAGTAGGTAAGGCTAAAATATTATAGATCCCAATTTATTTTATCATCATTTAAATCTCTATTTGGCCAGACAGAGGGTCTGACAAGAAATAAGTGGTTTCTAAACTTTAGTCTTATTTTCTAGGATGAACCAAATCAATGATCAATATACCGGGTGAGTTTTTTTTATCTTGAGACAGTCTTATAAATCAAAAACAATGGATCATATGAAATAGAATTAGAAATAAGGTTGTCATCGATGGAATATCATCTTCCTCCTTCCACACCAACGCTGGAGTTCCTCAGGGATCGGTTATTTCCCCTACGCTCTTTCTTATCTAAACTTGCCTTCTAATCCAGTACATTGTTAAGCAGATGACAGCACCCTACATAACGCCCCTGCATCGCATAAAATCCGTACAGACATTGCCTCTCAATAAATTTAGACTTATGCAAACTTAAAAACTGGGGATCCCAAAACTTAGTTAACTTCAATGCAGAGAAAACTCAGTGTTGCCTTATTTCTAGGCGCGTCGACAGAAACCTCCCAAACATATCATTCGACTCAAACTCACTAGAATTCAGGGATAAAATTTCAATGCTAGGCGTAACTCTAGGGTCTGACCTTTCATGGAATGACCATATCTCAACCATTGCTAAAGCTGCAGCGCGCAAGCTTGGTCTCCTATTTAGGTCTAGACGCTGTTATACTCCCAGTCAACTCTATAATGTATAGGGCTCAAATTCGTCCCTGTCTCGAATATAGCTCTCATCTGTGGAGGGATGACTCCAAGGATTATCTTGCTACACTGGATGCGATTCAGAAGCGAGCAATTAAACTAATAGGAGACCCGGCTCTAACCAACTCACTCGACTCCCATGCTCACCGAAGAACCGTTTCTGTCCTTTCCCTGTACTACAGATACAATCACGGTGTCTGTTCAGTCGAGCTGAAATCAATTATCCCCCCTAAAGCCCTCTTTACGAAAAACACGCGGTTTTCGAACGCTCAGCACCCCTTAGCTGTCAAATTGGAGAAAAATCGAACAAGCGCTTTTGCCAACTCTTTTAACCCTATGACCTCCAGAGACTGGAACTCGCTCCCTGCCACCATCTTTCCCGCGACTTATAACCTTCAGCAATTTAAGACCCATATCATAAATCGAAAAGTCACAACAATGAAAATAAGTGTTTATAAAACTTCATTATACGTAGGTACAGAGATTTAAAAGATTATTTTCTACTTAATAGACCTATTTAAAATTCTAGAGTTTTAAAAAGTTCATTTCTCGTGTCAATCTACTAGATAGTTGTATTGTATTACCATAAAAATAAATAAAAGTGAAGCATTTTTTGTTGAAGACAGAATTGAAATGGTATTAATTTATGGTGAATGTGAAAGAAGTGTTATGGGGCTGCCATTGAAATGGATGTCGAGCGTTTTCCTGATAGGAATACACCCTCCCAAGATTCATTATATCGTGTTGTAAATCTGTTAAAAAACAAAAGAAATGGAAAGGCTACGAAGAAACTTAGACGGCCAAAGGCCAAAGACTTGCGATACACTCTAGATTGTCAAAAAAAAGTGTCGCAAAATTATTAATTATTATTAAATTATTTATTTATTAATTAAATATTTGATATTATTATTTGATAATTAAGGTAAATAATGAGTAAATATTAAGTTGATTTAATATATTTTATTATTTGATAAATATAATTTCATTAATATAAAAAAATAGTTCCAATTAAAGTTGTTCAGTTTTTTTTTTGTAGATTCAGAATTTGTACAGAAACATATAGGTTTCTATTTAAAAAACAGAACTTGACCTCGAAATACCATTGAAAGCTTGTTGTAGGTCAACAAACAATAGCGTAGTTTAGTTTCCCCCCTGATATAAATAAATTTTTATTTGAAACTTTTTTCATATATAGCACTGTTTTTGAGTTATAAGACTGTTTCAAGATAAAATAAAAAAACTCACACGGTATATCCTCTCTTTCGTCAGAAAAAAGATGCGGCAAATTCGATGGATTTTATTCGGGTCATTCCAGGTCAAATCAACAAAATTTAAAAAAAATGGGGGAATTAATTAAGCAAGAAGATTTTTTAGCCAGACCTGATCTAAAGCCTTTGAAATGTCTAAGCTTATTCGGATTTTCTAGCCTTTTATTCCATATATGAGTTATATATGCTAGAAAGAAATAGAATAGAAAACCAAACTTTACCAGCAGAGGTGATTTGGACATTCTATTCTTATATTAGAATAATATTTATTTGAAAAGATTTAGCTTTCCAAGAGTAGCAGATTTATTGATTCATTAAGAGAAATCAATGAGGTTGTCTTCTGTTTGATGCAATGAATATAAATAATTTATTTTTTAGAGAGTATAGTTTTGAGAGTTTAGCCTTCATTATCAGTCTTTTTATTTAGAAATAACCGAATGGGTTAATGTAAAATTGTTTTGCTTAAAAGCAGGCTGGTCACTTTACAAAAGAATTCGAAAATATACAATTGTATTTCTACAAATATATTAATTATATTATGTTAATTGGAACAAGCAGAAGACAACCTTATCGATGTTGGTTTATGATTAAAATCTCTTTTATATATCCCTCCTACAGAGATAAGTAGCTTATAATTTCATTAATATATTAATACGATATTAATATTAAATCGTATTAATTAATCTATTAAGATTAATTAGAAAAGAAAAGGCTGTTTATATTTAAGTGGGAGAAAAAACTTTAATCAACAAAACAATACAACAATACATAAACATTCATAAGATCAAAGAGTAAATAAAAACAGCAAAGCACCCTCTTCCTATAAATTAATCAAATAGCTTAACATAATATGAGACAAAAATAAATAGTAATTCTTTTTTAGATGGAATATTTTAGATTAATCGATGATAATTTAACCAAAAGGAACTAACCTTTAAAAATAGGATATTTGTTGGGATTATTTATAATCATGTTGATATCAATGTCCACAAAGGTCTTCATTTTATTCATTATAATATATAATGTAAAATATTTGATTAAATAATAGTAAGAATAGATTTATTCTGTAATTAAATTATATCAAATGTCAGATTAAAACTAAAAAGTAAAATGGTTGACTTGGTAAGAATTTTTAGAAGTTCTAATCGTCAGATGGCAGGAGTGTAGCAATTTGTTACAATATTCAAATTCAAATAAACTTGAAAATAAATTCTTCTCAATTACTTAAAAAGAAATCAATATTTTCTTATAATTGAAAATAAAAACACCAGTAGATAATTGAATTAATTTTAAAGTCATTTATAACTAATAAATTTTAATAATTATTTAAAACATGGAATTATGAATAATATGTTATTTTAGTTGAAAATAATACAATTTAAAAATTTGAAATTACATTTTTTAATTTCATTTATGTATTTTTGGGAGTTATTTAGAAATTTTAAAATTTGTATCATTCATAATATGGAATAGGTTGATGAATCTTTTAAAATGAAGGTGTTTTAAATAGTATTGGAATCCAGTAAAGATACTTCTCCATGGCTGGATCATATTTTTTATTCCGAGATAAAAAACTTGTCTTTCCAGTTCAAATATTCTCCTACTTAATTCCTTAACTCAAAATAACATTTTTCCAGACACATTCCGAATAGGAAACCAAATACAGTGGGGTGTTAAGCGGCCGCTTAGAACCCTGCAATTCCAAGGGGCCCCAAGGTCTTAAAATGTCATTGAGATGGAATACTATTTTACAAAGAATAAATACTAGTAGTAAATCAGTGGAATTAGTGGAGTGCAAACTATTAATAGGATCTTCCCTACTGAAGTCACTAAAAAATTTTATAATTAATTTCAGAGAAGTTTTGGAAAAAGTTGAAATACAGGCCACTGATTTATTTATGAGCTATCATTTAATGTGGAAGATGGACAAATTAGCGGACAACAAAAAAGAGAACAATTTCATTGACAGTTTAATTGTATGTGGTATGTGATAACACCAAGGTAGAACTATCTCGAGGAACTCAGAAGTATGAAGTTGTTCTAGAGTCTTTTCGAATATTTTTTGATTGGAATTTAAAAAGAGAAGAATAAAAAGAACGCAATAAAAAAGCTGAAGGATATTTACAAACATTGATGTTTGTACATTTGAATAAGTTGAATTTGAAGATTTATTAATATTTCTAAGAGAAAACGAGATATCCATATAATCCTCACTAAACATCTATCGAGCAACCAAAGAAATGTCTTGAACATTTCTCAATGTTGAAATATTACTGAAAGCTATTTTAACAATTCCTTTATCTAAAGCAGGAGTGGCCAACTGTCGGCCAGAAGGCCCAATGCGGCCCGTTAAGATGTTAAATCCGGCCCGCAGAATAAATTAAAATATTATTTATATTTATGTTTCGCAGAGGTTTGACGTGTTCAAATACGTGGAAGCAGCAGAGTTAACAAGATTTAAAGATGTTCAAAAAATCATTAGTAAGTCGACCATTTGGTTTCAATGTCGACAATGCAGCAGCCAGTACTCAATTGGAACTGATAAATTTGCAATCAAATTTACTAATAAAATATGCAACAACTGCAACAACAACAACAACAACAACAACAACAACAACATGCAACAACAACAACAACAAACAACAACATGCAACAACATGCTGCAACTCACATTCACACATGCATATGAATGGTGGGGGGATGCACTGTCAGTCGACAGCCCATCGAAACAAGGTGTCATATTATTATTTATTACAGAATGCTTTTAGCCTGACTATGAAGTTCTTAGGGACAATAGCCGGCTTAGAAGAAAGAAAGCAGCCTCCTGAATTGATAATATATACGTTTACGGAAATAAGATCAATGAGATGATTACTTGATGTCCCTGCAAATGGTGTTTGTGATCTTGATAAACGTCGTGTTAATGGGTGATATGGTTGGTTTTCGGCTCCTTTATCTCTCCCCATTGAGTTCAATACAGAGCCTTTTCTTCAATCGTGCGAGACAAGAAATATTAAAATGAATTGTTGATGAGATTTGTGATCGGCAACCTATTTATTTATTTATTTATATGATACTCTGAGGCGATTCGCCTTATAAAGAAGATAACAAAAAAGTAACAAAATATAAGAAATAATTAGAGTACAACTAAAAATATTATTCATTATTTAGGGCCGATACACAAGGGTTCTTTTAAAAAATAATAGGGGAGAAGTGGGATAGTTGATCCTGTGGGATACATGATCCCATTAAAAAATTAGCGCTTGCAAGGACTTTATTTTTGTTCTGTTAACCAAATTAGGTAGCGGTCATGATGGCTACTAAACCTTGAGGTAATCATCTATGAGCAATAACTTGTTGCTTTTAATTTTGAAAATATGATTTTTTTCATGACCCTACTTGTTTATACGTATGAGTGGATCCCTTGGTTAGTGGTAAAAAGCATTTACTTTGCGACATACAACCGGCCCTTAGGAAGGCGCTAGAAAGAGGGTACCATACGACCCAGAGACCCTGAAAAATGCAGGATGGTGAAAGTTACAAGAGCTCAGCGAGAAAGTTTAGTATCAACGTGATGGAATTAAAAAGGATGTGCCGTAAACAAAAACATATTCAACCAGGTTATAAAAATCGTCAGATTTTCTCCGAAACTCAGGAAAGCAAATTGGGTCAATATCTGACATGTCCAAAATGTTTTACGGGTTAAACGTCCAACAATTGCACAAATTAGCTTACCAATATGCTAAAATAATTCAAATTCAATATCCATCTATCTGGGATACAACCCAGCAAGCAGGCCGTAACTGGTACCGAGGTTTTTTGGAAAGAAACCTCCGGGATCAAATAACCCACTCGCCAGGATCAAGTATCCCCATGGTGTGGGTTAGTTGATCCTTGCACAGGAGTTTGAAAAAACTGATTTGCCGTTTTTGTTCAATAAACAAGAAGGTCTACATAGGTGCATGATTGATAGTATGGAACGAGGGGCTACATGTCTGGTTGAAAAAAGTTCAAATTTATTATCATGGTTCGAATTATTAAAAGAAAACCAAAACAGGGATCAACTATCCCACCTCTCCCCTAGAAATATTCAAATTGGTAAAAAAAAATTTCTACGTTTAATATTTGACAATAAAATGACTTGGAAATATCATATTGTCAAAAAAGTGAAATTGGTTTAAACATAATCCGTATGTATATATATCAAAATGAAACGAAAATGAATATTTTTACCAAAAACAAACAAACAAATAAATTAAAATAATTAAATAATTTTATTATATATAATTAAAAAAAATATTTGATATTTTTTATTAAAGTATTAGTGAAATAGATGAATAATTTTTTGATGATTACATTTAATATAATTTTGTATAAGTAGTTTGATTTATTTATTTATTTTTGATAAAAAAAAGAAACGAACGTTTTGATTTATTATTAAAATCGTATATCAAAAAGTGTGTCATCTGCTTGATGAAAATAAAGATATACACTTATATTGAAATAATTCATTGGTTGATTTTAATATTAAATAAATAAAATTCTTTTGTAAAAATAATCTCGAAATGAAGTTGATTAAGGAAATTCTCAATGAATTATCTCCCTTACGAATAATCCATAAATTCTACTGATTCCGTTAGAGCGTCAAAAATGGAAAAAATTCATCAATTAAGCCCGCCATGGAGTCCTTCCTATCTTTAATTCTATTCATCCGATCATCAAAATTTAATTAAAACGTTATTTTTTTATTAATTAATTTTTTGTGTTAAGTTCTTTCGCGACAATCCACACAAAAAGTTTTAGCCTCGTAACCACTCTATACACATGAACGGTACTAAAATTTTAGGTTATGTTTTTTTAACGTGACTGTACTTATCACACTACATATAGTAATATCCTCTTTATGAATAGATCCTTTCCAAGCGTTGATCTTATACCCCTCCACGAAAAATAATCGCCCAAATATGATATTTTTTTTATTTTTTATCGAAACTACGAGGTAAATAATTTCAATTTCTTTTTAAGTTACTCCGAATATATTATTCTAACAAATGTTAGTTTTTCATCAAGATGGCGAAAGTCATTCAATGAAAAAAAATAAAATAATGATCATTTTCCCACCCTTTCCTAATCTATCATTAGCAAAAATTTTCATTTTTTATTGAAATTACTTCACGTTTGGTGTGGTAAATCGTCTTCAAATTTTAACAGGGTGTTTATTATGCTTTTAATGACTTATATTCCAAGTTTCAAGGACTTCTTGAATTTTTCCATTTGTGAAAGAACTACCTTAAAATGAGGCAATTAAAAACCTTGAGAACAGTTAAGATGTTATCGTAAGGAGAAAAAATAAGGCTGTTAAATAAACCCGAATTCTTCTTGTCCTTAGCAAATATTTATTTAGAAAAACATGGAGACATGTTTCGGCAGATACTCTCTCGCCTGTTCTCAAGGTTTTTAATTTCCACATTTGAACACAAAAAATTAATTAATATAAAAACATCATAGTACCGTTATCGAAGTTATTTTTGTAATTTTTAATAAAATCTAAAAAAAAGAAGAAGGTATAAAAGCCCTTCAAAATAATCCATGAGGGTTATAATTGATGAATTTGGCATATTGTTACGTTATATAGATTTTATGAATTATACGCATAGAATATAAGTCATAGGGCCGGTTGTATGTCGCAAAGTAAATGCTTTTTACCACTTACCAACGGTAGAAGGTAAATGGAGGGGCTGTGATGGCCAATCAGATGACAGGAACTTTCAGTGCCTGGCATGTACTTGGAAATAGACTACCTTTTTATCCATCCACTCTGAAGCTAATCCAATATTCAGATTAAGTAGATGTTATAACGATTTATCTAAACAACTAGAAAACCCCTTGGATTTCTCATTGAACATTAATAGAGTCGCAGTCTTGTTTAAAATGTTGACCCTAGTCTACAAAAGTAACTATTCTAACCTATTCTATGCTAACCTTTTTTTGACCAGGGACCATTTTGATTTCTTTATTATTAGCAGGGACCACAAGGTTAAAAAATAAACTCTAACAATCTAAAAATAATCTTTAATCGAAACGTTTAACATAATCATAAAATTCAAAAGTAACATTAATTAACAGTGTTATAGTTATTGAAAACATATAATTTTTAGTAAATAATTAACTTTGCATCAATGAGATTTTTGAGGTTGCATGTTATGTACAAGTTCTTGAATTCTTGGGGTGATATTTTTGCTCAAAGCTACACGCATATCACCACTTACTTTCAATCGATTCCTAGACTTGTTTTTAATTATTAGTAAAGCAGAAAATCCTTGTTCGCATAGATAAGTTGTTGAGAAAAGCATAAGATAACGCAAATGTATGTATATATGTATATAGAAGGAGCACTTACATCATGGAGAACCAAATGTTTGGGTCTTGGAGTTCCAATAGATAATGATATTCTCTACACATTGTTGTTTGCCGACGATCAAGTGATTATAACTGGAGAGAAAGATAATGCATTTTACATGTTGAAAAAATTAAAAGAGGCATATGATAAATGGGGCTTATCAATAAATTATGATAAAACTGAATACCTGAAAGTGGCTAATGGGGAGAAGGAGGATCTGAACATCGATGGGAGGATAGTCAAGGGATGTAAATCCTTCAAATACCTGGGAGTGATCCTAACATCCAATGCAAAGAGCTTGGAAGATATTAATAATAAAATAGGACAGGGGAAAAGAGCTATAAGACAACTTAATTCAGTACTCTGGAATGAGGAATTAACTCGGAACACAAAAAAAACTATATACCACACAATCGTGGAGAGTATAACAACCTATGGTGCCGAGACGTGGGAAATTAATAAGAGGGAATCTCAAAGACTGCTTGCGGTGGAAATGGATTTCTGGCGGCGGAGCTGCTTAATCGACCACGTAAGAAACGACACAATAAGGGGAATAGAAGAAAACATCATAAACAAAATTGAAACCAAGCGATTGCGAAGGTACGTACACCTGATGAGGATGGATGATAGTCGATGGCCGAAGTGTGGCAATGGGTTCCTGTGGAGAAGAGAACCCCAAGGACCTGGCATCAGGACGTGCTGAATGCGATGAATGCCCGGGGACTACACGAGGGAGATTGGAATGATAGAGAGAGGTGGAAAGGGGGATGCGATATGTGGAGTCATCCGTATAAAGACAATCGCGGATATATATATATATATATATGTTCAGTGAGGCTTCCGCGGATAGGTTCTATGTCATTAGAGGTTTTCGGGTTTCTCCGCGTGGGTTTGAGAGTTTTACTGACGTTTCGGCTCTCCTTTTGGAGCCATTTTCAAGAGAGGGGGTGGGTGGTCTACGTGGTCTTAACCTTGTAGTCCAAGGTTCGTTTTGGAGGGTGTCTTCCGAGTGAATTTCTTCAGTCGGAAGGTTGGGTAGATTTGGATATTTAGGAAGTTTTGGGTGTTTTGTGGTTGAAGGTGTATTACTTACATTATGGTGGCTGACGTCTCGGCTGTTGCTGTCTTGAGAATGTTGGGCACTACACTCGATACGTTCACTGTTACTGTTTGTAGGCAAATGTGGTCTGCAGCAACAGCCGAGACGTCAGCCACCATAATGTAAGTAATACACCTTCAACCACAAAACACCCAAAACTTCCTAAATATCCAAATCTACCCAACCTTCCGACTGAAGAAATTCACTCGGAAGACACCCTCCAAAACGAACCTTGGACTACAAGGTTAAGACCACGTAGACCACCCACCCCTCTCTTGAAAATGGCTCCAAAAGGAGAGCCGAAACGTCGAGTAAAACTCTCAAACCCACGCGGAGAAACCCGAAAAACCTCTTGACATATATATATGTCTCCATAGTAAATTTATACAGAGATATAGACATCTGTTTAGCGAGAACAGGGGACACCACGAGAAGGCAGCTGTCACCACCCCCCACACGGATAGATAAATATATAATAATTAAAGGGAGATCAATAAATTAATTTTGATCGCAAATTAAATATTATACACTTAGAGTGATAATTTTAATTATTTTCCTAATTTTTAAAAGAATAAACCACTCAGAAATAAAATTTGAAAGTTAAAAGAAAAAATAATAAAAATTTCAAGGTTAGACGTGTCTTGAAACAAATAGGAGACATTGTATTTGTATCAAAATACGTCTACACTTGAGATAAGTAATAGTTAAAAGACCTTTTCCAAAACAAATACCAGTACAATATCTCCAATACTGAAATTTGTTCCGAATCCAAAGTCTTAAACATTCGAAATTTTGTATAATAATTTTGTCAAATGTTTGTATTTAGGGAAACAAATATTAAAAATTTGTAGATCTGAGTATGATAAAGTATTTTTTATATGAATATTCGAAAGAAAATTATATTTAATATATTATTTATTTTATTTGAATTTTTCTTTAAAAAATCGAAAAAATTACTTGACAAATTTAGAGTATTTTTCACTTGTATATGAATAGAGTAATATAAAGATATTTTACCTTTACAGAGAAAGTATCCTGCTTGGACCTGGAATACTCTGCCCACACAGAAACACACTTTACACTCGCGAACAAGTAGAAAATTACTCGCGAAACACTAGTGTCTGAAATACACTGTCCATTCTCCCAATCACTCTCTCTTTTATATACCATTTAACCCCCCCCCCCCATCACTGTCCCAATCCAAATTCCCAGTCGATGTTTCATTCACTACTGTCTGAAATACACTTACCAATGCCCCATTCATTTATCCCCTTATATACACTTTTCAATGGGATGTGGGATGAGGGTTCTCAGGGGGGGGGAGAAAGGAAGTTGGGCTCTTATTGAGGGATGTTTCTGAGTGTGAAAATACTAACCTGTTTTTCGTATGTCTCGGGTGGTGTGAACTCAGTGGAATCTCGTTGTACTAAATTTCTAATCTACTGAAGTTACTCTTATGTGTTAAATTTACTCGACTGAATGTAATCTGATGCAATGATTTTAGAAAAAATAATAATTTAAAATTTGCAAAATAGAATAATAAAAAAATTTAATCTAGCTGAAAAATGAAAGGGGGATTTTACAACGAAATAATATTCAAAAATAAAATTAACAGTATATAATTTATTAACGTCACTTTCGAATTTAACTGCTTTTTTTTTTTTTTTTTTTTTATGATAATGATGAGAGAAGGAGTTACACCAAAAAGGTGCAACCCCTAAAGGCCTGGGTTGGCCCCTCCATCGTGAAAAGAAGAAGAAAGAATTTTATGGGTTGGGCGGGGGTCGAAGGTATCTGTGGATACGGGTCTTAAATAGCTGAAGGTTATAGGTCGCGGGAAAGATGGTGGCAGGGAGCGAGTTCCAGTCTCTGGAGGTCAAAGGGATAAAAGAGTTGGCGAAAGCGCTTGTTCGAAATTTATCCAATTTGACAGCGAAGGGGTGCTGAGCGTTAGAAAACCGCGTGCTTCGCGCAAAGAGGGCATTAGGGGGGATAATTGATTTCAGCTCGACTGAACAGACACCGTGATAGTATCTGTAGTACAGGGAAAGGGCAGAAACGGTTCTTCGGTGAGCCAGGGAGTCGAGTGAGTTGGTTAGAGCCGGTTCTCCTATTAGTTTAATTGCTCGCTTCTGAATTGCATCCAGTGTGGCAAGAGAATGCTTGGAGGCACCCCTCCACAGATGAGAGCCATATTCGAGACAGGGACGAATTTGAGCCTTATACAGCATAAGGAGTTGACTGGGAGTATAACAGCGTCTAGACCTAAATAGGAGACCAAGCTTGCGCGCTGCAGCTTTAGCAGTGGTTGAGATATGGTCATTCCATGAAAGGTCAGACCCTAGAGTTACGCCTAGCATTGAAATTTTATCCCTGAATTCTAGTGAGTTTGAGTCGAATGATATATTTGGGAGGTTTCTGTCGACGCGCCTAGAAATAAGGCAACACTGAGTTTTCCCTGCATTGAAGTTAACTAAGTTTTGGGATCCCCAGTTTTTAAGTTTGCATAAGTCTAAATTAATTGAAGAGGCAATGTCTGCACGGTTTTTATGCGAAGCAGGGGCGTTATGTAGGGTGCTGTCATCTGCGTAACAATGTACCGGATTGGAGGGCAAGTTTAGAAGGTCGTTGATATAGATAAGAAAAGCGTAGGGGAGATAACCGATCCCTGAGGAACTCCAGCGTTGGTGTGGAAGGGGGAAGATGATATTCCATCGATGACAACCTTAATACTACGGTCTGAAAGAAAACTTTCGAGCAACTTACAGAGTTTCGGTGCAAGGCCGACGGAGGTCAATTTGGCAAGAAGATTTTTGTGCCAGACCATATCGAAGGCTTTTGAAATGTCTAAAGCTACCGCGAGGGTCTCATTCCCGGCCTCCAAGGTTTTGTTCCAGATATGAGTTACATATGCTAGGATGTCGCCTGTCGACCGGGATTGCCTGAAGCCGTATTGCCTATCGTGGATAAATTTATTTGACTCTAAGTGTCGTAGAACTTGCTCGTTGATGGCCTTTTCCATAATTTTGGATAAGACAGAAGTGATTGCTATGGGTCGATAGTTTTTTATGTTGGAAGAATCGCCTTTTTTCTTAATTGGTTGGATTCTGTTTTTTTATTTAATGATAGTTTATTGGTATTGCAATGTGAACAATGAAATTTATATTTGACTGATGGGTTTGTATAGCAGAGAATATTCAAGCGAAAATGGTAGAAGGAAGATTTACGTTTAATTCTTGATATGCGTTGAATGGCTCCCGATGACCCAGCGTGGCGGCGGAGGTTCCGTATCTTCTAATATGGGTTCCGTGGAGTTTCTCGGCGCAGGTGTACCACAGCGTGCTTGAGGCTTTTTAACGTGTGGACAGCAGAGAGGCTGTTTTGATATGAACCTGCTGACCACACGGGCCTATATAAAGAATAGAGCCTTTGAGCTGCAGTGGATCTTTGAGCTGTATCGTGGGTCGATCAGCCTGACGTCACCAGTGCAGGAGTGGAGATCTCTCTATTAGCTCTTGCCCGTAACTTTGGTAGTTCAGCGGCAATCGCTTTTGAAAATAAATCGATCTCCTCGTTTTGTCTTCTGCTCGGCTTTTTATAGGATTTTCGGTGTTTCCCCTTGGTCCTCCTTCTACGGCGTTTTGCCAAGCCCCATGTGGTTAATATTCTCTGAATTCTATCAGGGCCTTATTTTATCATTGACGTCGATCTTATATGACCGCCCTGTTATCTCTCCTCTGCTCTTGTTCAAAAATGAACATTGGATATTATATACTGTGAATTTGACTCAAATAATCCCGATTTTCAATTATTTCATGTTAAATAAAAAAAAATAAACTAATTTTATGAATTCACTGCTATACCTATTTGGCTCGTCTAATTGATTTCTTTCCTATTTAAATATATTAAAATAATAAAAAAAATGAAAATTTGAAATTTGTACTTTACTGAGTGTACTATATGAAAAAAAAACATGCTTCTAAATTTGACTCTTTGCTTAACCCTTTAACGCCGGAATACATTTTTCTTTATTTTTCTTAAACATCAACTTGAATATATTTATTATGGTCTAATGGTCTAATTAAATGAAATATAAATTAAAAGAAACTTCCCGAATTTTTTTGTGTAAATACTTCTTACAAATTAAAAATTTTAAGCCGGAAACGGGTACAAAAAATATTTCAAAAACATCTGTTTTTGCGTGATCATATGATCACGGTAGGCGTTAAAGGGTTGACAATGTGCAAAATGGACCGATACCATTTTAACTTCTTCACAACCCCCTCCCCCTTGTCCCCCTCCTCACTGTCCCAATCAAAATTCCCAGTCGATGTTTCATTCACTACTGTCTGAAATACACTGCCCATTTTCCCAATCACACAAAAACACACTTGAACATTGACTTGTAGGTAATAAAATATAATAAATCTCAATTTGGATATAGAAATAAACTGCAACGGATCGTTGCTAAACTTTATCCAAATTCATTTGAAATATTAATATGTTTGTTCCTTTATTATTAATCAGATATCACTTGCAATTTGGAGTTCATATTGAAATTAATTCAAAAATAATTCTCATTTAAGAGTCGAGGAACAACCATTCTACATTGGATTTTTGACGTTTCGGCTTTTATTGGTAACCATTGCTGAAGACATAGAGGAATCGACTTAAAATCAAAAATAGCCATCGATTCTCATCTAATACTTGTGGAATAACAATTCTACATTAGGTTTTTGACGTTTCGATTATTATTGGTAACCATTGCTGAAGACATGGAGGAAACGACTTAAAATCAAAAATAACGATCGATTCTTATCTAATACTAGAGGAATAACCTTATTGAATTCCATTTTTGATGTTTTGACTATTAATGGAAACCTCTACTGAAAATGTAGAAGAATCGACTTAAAATCAAAAAGACTAAATTCTTTTTTGGCAAACAACTCAAGATAATCGAAACGTCAAAAACCTAATGTAGAATTGTTATTCCTCAAGTATTAGATGAGAATCAATCGCTATTTTTGATTTTAAGTCGATTCATCTATGTCTTCAGCAATGGTTACCATTAAAAACCGAAACGTCAAAAATCCAATATAGAATGATTATTCCTCAAGTACTAGATGAGAATCAATCGCTATTTTAAGTTTAAAGTTGATTTCTCTATGTCTTCAGGAATGGTTACTAATAAAAACCGAAACGTCAAAAATCCAATATAGAATGGATATTTCTCAAGTATTAGATGAGAATCAATCGCTATTTTTTATTTTAAGTCGATTCCTCCATGTCTTCAGCAATGGTTACTAATAAAAACCGAAACGTCAAAAATCCAATATAGAATGATTATTCCTCAAGTACTAGATGAGAATCAATCGCTATTTTTGGTTTAAAGTCGATTTCTCTATGTCTTCAGCAATGGTTACTAATAAAAACCGAAACGTCAAAAATCCAATATAGAATGATTATTCCTCAAGTACTAGATGAGAATCAATCGCTATTTTTGGTTTAAAGTCGATTTCTCTATGTCTTCAACAATGGTTACTAATAAAAACCGAAACGTCAAAAATCCAATATAGAATGATTATTCCTCAAGAACTAGATGAGAATCAATCGCTATTTTTGGTTTAAAATCGATTTCTCTATGTCTTCAGCAATGGTTACTAATAAAAACCGAAACGTCAAAAATCCAATATAGAATGATTATTCCTCAAGTACAAGATGAGAATCAATCGCTATTTTTGGTTTAAAATCGATTTCTCTGTCTTCAGCAAAGGTAACGGATAAGAAAACAACGCAGTTGCTATGGTTACTCATAAAAATTCCTCCCAAATTTTTAGCATTTCACAGAGAGAAGCCTATCCATTCTTACTTAAGTTAGGTTAAATGAGCTATATTAAAACGATCAAATGAATAAATTTAAAATTTTTTTTAAAAGTACTATCTTACTTTAGAGTAAAGTACTTTAAAATATAATTTTACTAAAAACTTTATTTAACCTTTTTTGTGGTCCCCAAGGTACTTAATTAGGATATTAAATTTCATCAAAATTGGTTAAGTCATTTTCAAAATATTTAGGAAAAAATAAAAAAGTACCGAAATAAAGTACTAATGTTTGTGGGCCGATATGTACCAAAAACTAATCAGCGCTTCATTTTGTTAAACTAATGGTAGGTTTTCAATTTCATTTCAATCGGTGCAACGGTGTGGAAAAATCGTGGGCCAAAAAAGCGATAACATACATCCATACATCCATACGCACGCACTAAATGAAAAAATCGCTCTTTTTGGCCTCTCGACGAGACCCCATGTAATTTTTGACAAAACCGTCACGTGTTAAAATTCAACCTATATGAATACTACAATTTGTGACTTTAATTGAGTCCATGGGTTCCGTAGTCTTTACCTGAGGACCCTTTGAAGCCACGCTTGCTCCGAGAGCGATTGCAATACTTTACCCATGCTTTGCATTGGATAAAGTAAAAAGAAAAACACTTTAGATAAGGTTACTTTATTTTTTAAACGATATCTACTCCTATAGGAATTTCTTTCCAACATCAAATTGGCCAAATGGATTCATTTCCGAGGTCATTAAATAAAAAAAAAAAAAAATATTAGTTAATCTATTCTTATTAAACTCGCAAAAAATTGTTTATATATTTATTTATATATTTGTATATTAGTTCTATTTTGAAAACGGTTCTACCGATTTTGATGAAACCAACTCTATTAACAAGTTTTGAGGGTGAGAAAACGATCTGGCTAGAGTCTGGACCTCTACAAATTTTATCTTAATTGATCTTTTCTTAATTAAAGTAATTATTTATAGATGAAAATCTCAATAAAAAAGTTTGTTTACATTTTTTTCAATTATCTTTTATTTATTAATTGATTTTTTAATCTTAAAACCCACGAATACTTTATACCAAATATTGTTATATATTAGAATTTAATTATTAAAATTCTACTGAATGGGGAGACGGATGAAATGAGAGAGGATTACCAATCGACTTGATTGGGGAATAATGGAATTGAAATAATTATCGGAAAAGAGGTTTTTTTATCTAATTAGATTTTTCCTCTTATTAAAAACAAGGACTAAAGATGAATAAGGACACTCGATGGTGGAGAAGTAATCTCCGGAATCGAAGCAAAAAATACAATGTATACATTAATTAATGTAAAATAATTGGTTTAATAAATTTATAAAATTCTACTTATTAAAAAACACTTACTAAAAATATTATCGCAAGCTAGAAAGGTCAAGTACAGTCGATGGTAGGGAAGTAACCTCCGAAATCGAAGTATATTTCATGTAAAAAAATTGTTTAAATATTTTTTTTTTTTTTGGCTTTAGAGGACTATGCCCATACAGCCACGTTAAATAAAATTGTTATTTATTTAATTGATTAAAAAACTCTATTTGTTATTTAATTAAAAAAATAATTATACGGAATTTATTTATATACACATAATCTGTGGACCACTAGAAAACTAGAAATGAAAAAACTGGGTGCGGGGTAGGGATGGATGTGGGGGGTAAAGGAGGGTGAAGTGCAGTTTTGGGGATCCGGGGGTGGGCCGAGGTGCGGGGTTTCGGGGCGGATTGGGGGTGGGAGTGGGGGTGGCGGTGGGAGTGCAGTGATGGGGGCGAGGTGCGTGGTTTCGGGGGGGGGGGGGGGGGGTCCAGGGGGCGTTTACTATATATATTTGTATTTTTTTAATTTGGTTACCATGCATTGCTCAGTGGCTCCAGGTACTATATATTTATCCCTGGTCTTGTAGCCTTCAGATACACATTGGTATTATTTTAATATTAAGAGAAAATCTTGAAAAATGAATAAATAATTAATTTGAAATAATAGAATTCCATCTTTATATAGATATTTAGGCTTGGATTTTAATACAGTCAAAATTAACCGTGTCTCGCAACTTCACAACAAATTCCTAATTGTTTAAGAATGAATTGAAATTAATCACTTATTTTAATGTTGATTTTATTTTTAAGTAATTTTGAATTGAAAAAATAAATAAATATCTTTTCATATTATTAAAAAAATAAAATAATTTCGACCACCCTCTTAATTTTATTACAGTTGGAGCCCTCTGCCGGCAATTAATTGGGACACCAGTGGAGAGGGGTCTTGGCGAGGAGGGTCAATTGACGCCATTCCAGAGAAGGCTGCCCGCTCAAGACTTGGCTCCTCGCTTTAACCATTCTAAAGGTAGGAATATTTCAATAGTTTTTTGATCTTATTATTAAATCACACTATTTATTATATTAGACACTGTTTAGTGTATTTTTTATATATTTGTACACTCCCTTCTATTATAATTTGAACTTATTTCTCATAGATATTTAAATTGAATATATCCATAAAGAGAAATCAATTAAGTTGTCCTCTGCTTGATGTAAATAAACATATACCAAATATAAGGGTAAAGTCGTTTGAGATCATCGTTTATGTGGCTAGATTGCTATAACAACAAAACGAATTTTCTATATCCATTCAGGTAATTGACTTGATCAGAAATAACAGTTAAAATATTTCTGATGATGAAGGTCAAACCTTTGAAATTATACTTTATAAATATCTTTGAGATTATACTTTCAGACAATTAAATTATATATAGGTATACCTATACTATTATTCATACTACATTTATTTGCACCAAGCAGAGGAGAACCTCGTTGATTTCTCTTTATTATGAATCAACAACTCTGCTCATCTTTTAAATTTGGATGTTTTCAATTTAATGAGAAGATTATAAGAATAGAATTCACTCAATTCAACCTTGATGGAACAAATTCACAAGATTACCTATTTATTGAATCCGAGCTGTTATAGAGGATGTTTGGTTTACACTATCGAAAGATTGAATATTACAAAACACTTCTGACATGTAATAAAAATCATTTATAACAGCTGGGATTCAGTAAAAAGGTAATCTTGTGATTTTTTCGAATTTGTTTTTATATTAAAATTAAATTTTCATATATCCGTATATATATATTTCAAAGCTTTAATTCGTACAACTTGAGAAAGCAATCGTATATAAAGAATATCTTAAAAGAAAATTTTGTTTTCAATTGTATTTAGTTCGTTAAAATTTATGATATGTTTAGTTTTATTAAAAAAAGGCTCGAAAACAAGATTAAACTTGTTCTGATTAAATTACAATGAATAGCTCAATCGGATAGTTTTAGAAGTTCCCTTTTAATTATTAGGTATTTTATACAATAACGATTAATCTATGTTACAGGGTCCAAGGTCTACTCCCTTGCTTCTTGAGCCCTTGCGACTCCAAATGTGAACCCCGTTAATCCAAAATCGACTCTCACCAGCAAGAGCTCACCATTCCGCTCCCACCCACGCATCTTACAGGTAAGATTTTTTACATACATTTTAGAATTTTCTTTATTATACCCATCCTTTATTTATTATACATCTATATCATAGTTTTAAATAATAAATACACTTTTCTCAACATTAACCCATTTCCGACAAGGTGTGTTTAATTGTTTGATCGTCAGATATATACTAACTATTAGGAAATTAAAAAGTATAAATTACTAGGTAGGTTTTAGAAAAACAGAAATAATATTGCTTATGAGCAAGACTATATATATATTTTTTTGGGCTATCTACCTAGTAATATATATTTTTTGAATTAATTTAACTTATTTATAACCAAAATAAGGACCACCCTAGTGTCTATACGTCCCGATTTTCCCGGATTTTAACTTGCTGATTATGATGAAATCATTATTAATATGTAAAGGGAATCTAGGGGGAATATTTCTTTCTGGGTAAATAATTTTTATAAAATTTATAAAATTTTTCTTTCATTTCCATATATTCAGATCAGAAAGTTTGCACGTAAAATATTTAAATCAGTAAAAATGATTCAAAATATTCCAAAATTGTGTTTATTTTTTCGGAAATCTTGATATATATTTTCCACCTTCAAAATTGAAAATCTGCTTTTTATTCTTCAAAAACTTGTGGGGCGATTTTCATTTTTCAATTTCTTCTTATTTTAGAAAAAAAATTATCAGGTCAAATTGTATCAGATATATGTTTTCCAGTAACATAAAAATATCAATGTTTTAAGGAAGTTTATAATTTTATGCCGGGCCGCATTCATTGATGTGCTGGGCCGCATGCGGTTGAACAGCCCTGATCTAGAGTCTAGAACAGTGGTTCCCAACCTTTTGTGGCCCATCTCCCCTTTCTTGGGGATGACTAACACCTATCGCCCCCTTTTCATTTTCATTGGATGCCTAATTTTAATTTGAAGTAAAGTGTAAATAATAAAGCAGTTGTATTATTTTAAACAATTTTATTGCCGTATATAAAAACAACCAAAGCAATTTTATTCGGTCACTCTTAAATAAAATAGAAAACAAATTAAAATGTACATTTTTTACAGATTTTTTTTAAGAACAAAGAAGAAAATAATTAACTAAGATCATTGAAGTACATTTAAACAAAAGAAGTACATGTTTTCATTTTTATATTTGAATCTGGAAACATTAAGAAAGTTGACAGTTTTTTTTTTTCATTTTTTTTATTTATTTATTGTCACCAGGAACACAACCCATTTAGACAGCACATCAGTAAAGTCTTAGTAGGGTTAGTGAGGGAGCCGAGTCTTAGCCTGTATAAATTTTATATGCTAGCCAGGATCGAACCCCAGCCTTCAGCTCCAACATCGTCATCATCGATGCCGAAGCTGGGCCAGCGCGTTAGCCAGTTCGGCTAACCCGACTGCCAAATAGTTGACAGTTAAAATTTGAAAAAATAAGTGAAATTTGAAAACTTTGTTATTGTTTTATTTTACCTTTTCAATGGCTGCCTTGTGCTTGGTTGATTTCAGTTAAAGCTTGAATATCCGGCTTTATGTTCGTCAAGTTCAGGCGCAAGCCAACTTATTTCTTTGTTTTGTGATGAGCTGGACAACAGAACTAAATCCTTTTTCAACTAAATATGCTAATGAGAACTAATTAATAAAGTAAAGGGTGTATTTTCACAGTGAATGAAATAAAACTCAAACAGATTTATACAAACTCTATATATTTCGGATTATTAGTCCATCATCAGAGTTTACAGGTTAAAACTGTTTTAACCTGTAAACTCCTGATGATGGACTAATAATCCGAAATATATAGAGTTTGTATAAACCTCTTTGAGTTTTATTATATTCACTGTGAAACTACACACCCTTTACTTTATTAATTAATATCATGTTTCACCTAAAACCTACACCAATTCCTCTAAGTAAAACTAATGAGAACTAGTTCAATTTTTCCCCACAGTTGTGGACAAGTGACCATAAGCTTCACCCAGGCTAACTCGTAACGCTCTGCTTGAAAATGATTTTCGCCTCACAGTAATACTTCAGATCTAGAAACTCTGTCTGCAAAGAGTTATCAAGCTTATCCACAGGTTCAAACGAGAATGGATCTAGAATCCAATCCGGAATTTGTAACTTGGTCAAATCTTCAAATCTTGATTCCATGTCAGTTTTTAACTGGTCAAGGTGATCAGTACAAATTAGGATTTTGTCTTTTGGAAGTTCAGGAATCTCGTTATCTGAACTGTGCTATTTTAATTGTTTCCCCTTTGAACACTCTGATAACCCAAATCGCCTAATTGGGGGCGATCGCCCCCAGTTTGGGAACCACTGGTCTAGAAGAAGTACTCCAAGTTTTTGGTTAAAAGTAAAGAACCAGATATACCTCTTTGTTAATAATCGCTACGCTTATCACATATCTTAATTTCTTCAACGTGTACAAATTCCGATTAGAATCAAGGGAGATAAATTCGCAAAAAAAAAAAAATATTATAATCGCCTATATTTATTTGAAAAGCTCATCAAAATCATATTTGCAATATTCTTCTAGAGACATTTCCTTTAAAGTTGTATTTTATTTGACGCAATTTGCATAGAATTGTCTTGCATTAGATTATAGTGAAAACGGGTATGAGGGAGTAATTAGAGGGCTGAATCTTAACTAATGGGGTAAGGGGATGATTTCCTACCCCAATCTACCCCCTGAGATTTCTTATTAAACCGCTCTCTCTCTCTTTCTAATTCAGAAACTCAAGAAATCTCAGTTCTTTTTTATTTTATTTTATCTTGTATTTGATATCCATTTGTGATAGCTGAGTTGCTGTTAATGAGCTCGCGGCTGTTTAACAACAACAACAACAACAACAACAACAACAACACTCTTGCTTATCTATCAAATCAATTACATCGATTTCAATAAATTGTACTTAGATCATATTCTCCCACAAAACAATAAGTATTTTAAAACAAATTTAATTAAAAAAACAACTAAAGTTTTTAATAATAACAACAAAAAAAAACTAAGTATCCAACAAGCGATTTTCACTTAATATCTCGTCTCTTCTATAAAATGATCGTACCAATTTCTTCTTTTCCAATTAACCTGATAAGTAGAGAAATGTGACCAATAACAAAAGTAAATTTAATTACATTCTCCAGACATGGAGTGATCTTAAGAAAATGAAAAACATAGTCTTAAATCAATAGCTTCAAAGATAAAATTTAAACTACATTTCCCTGGAAATATTAACGTATTAAAGTAAAGATTTGAGCATCTTATTTTTGAAAAGAGTTGGAATGTTTTTCAAAAATGAGCTCGGGTTCAGATTATCAAATCAATTTTAAACTAGAAAGAATTTAATTTTTAGGACAGAATCTAAGATATTAATAGAAATATTATTATATTGCGATATCAGAGGGGATTCATCTCCCCAGGAGTCGAACCTGAAAACGAACTTGCTTTCCGGGCAGTTAGCTCACACCCTCGAGACTAAAAACTCCCTCTGAATCGCAATATTTGATGTAAACAGAAATCTTTCACTCCATTAATATATAACAGAAATTAAAAAATTTAGCTTACAGGGGCGAAAGACTTTTGTCTCGAGGGTGTGAGCTAACTGCCCGGAAAGCAAGTTGGTTCACAGGTTCGACTTCTGGGGGATGAATCCCCTCTGATATCGCAATTTAATAATATTTCTATTAATATCTTAGATTCTGTCCTAAAAATTAAATTCTTTCTAGTTTAAAATTGATTTGATAATCTGAACTGGAGCTCACTTTTGAAAAACATTCCAACTTTTTTCAAAAATAAGATGCTCAAATCTTTACTTTTATATTAAAATAGCAGGACTTGTATGAAAAACTTTTTTCATTTTAAGCTAAATTTTTTAATTTCCGTTATATATTAATGGAGTGAAAGATTTCTATGCTTACATCAAATATTGCGATTCAGAGGGAGTTTTTTGTCTCGAGGGTGTGAGCTAACTGCCCGGAAAGCCAGTTGGTTCTCAGGTTCGACTCCTGGGGGATGAATCCCTCTGATATCGCAATTTAATAATATTTCTATTAATATCTTAGATTCTGTCCTAAAAATTAAATTCTTTCTAGATTAACGTATTATTTCGAATAAAAGGCAAATCCCATTTTTTAACAAAAAATAAGCTTATTTATTAGAACTTTTCAAATAAATCACATTGTGCACTGCTTAATATAATTATTTATTTATTTGGTTTGCTTCCAATACTAAGTCCATTTAGCCAGTTTCTATTGAGTATGATAATTTAATCATGGGTTAGTACAGTTAGTGAGGAGCCGGTCAAATTGTTATTCTGCCGCGACCAAGGCCTAAACTTGAGCCTCTCGCTCCAACATCATCATCAAGAAAACAATCAGAAGCTGGTGCTCTAGCGCGCGCGAATTCCCTAATATATATTTATTAACCGACTTCAAAAAAGGAGACTCTGTATTCGACTGAATTTTTTTTTTTGTGTCTAGTTACCTAATATCTCCGCCAATTGTGAACCGATTTTGAAAAGTTTTTTTGCATTGGGTTCAGTCTAGCTTCCGATTGGTCTTGTTTTTTTTCATTGGTATTAGACCTTTTTTGTTAGGTTTGTTCAGGCCTAACTTCTTTGTTTATGAACCGATTTCGATGATTCTTTTTTTATTGGAAAGGGAACTTAGGGATGGTGCCATATTAATTTGGTCTGATGATATGATCACTATTAATAACATCACTAAAAAGAGAAAAATAAAAATAATTTTTAAGAAAAAATAAAACCGACTTCAAAAAATTAAATGTAACAAATAAAATTCACTAAAAGGTATAAAATAATTATTATCTTATTTAGTTACAACTAAACGACGAAATATTAACATTAAATTACTTTTTGAAGTCGGTGCCAAACAAACTATACCTATAAGCGAGCGTACCCGCCAAACGTACTAAGCAAGATCCGTCGAGTGCAATTCATAAAATGTATATGTTTGGCACCGACTTCAAAAAGTAATTTCATGCTAATATTTCGTCGTTTAGTTGTAACTAAATAAGATAAAAATTATTTTATAACTTTTAGTGTGTTTTATTTGTTGCATTTAATTTTTTGAAGTGGGTTTTATTTTTTCTTAAAAATTATTTTTAAAACACTAACACCCGTATCCACAGATACATTCGACCCCTACCCAGCACATAAAATCCACTCTTCTTCTTCTTTTCACGATGGGGGGCCAACCCAGGTCTTTAGGGGATGCACATTTTTGGTGTAACTCCTTCTCTCATCATTTTCATTAAAAAAAAGTCTCTGAAAGAGTTTCTATCAAGATTAAATAAACTGATGTTGATATCCACATGACTTTACCATACGCCTGGCCCTCTATAGGGGTGTAGGATCAAAAAATGAAAATCTAGCCCCTTGGACCAAACTTTTAGTCTTCTGGGGACTAACTGATTATTTATACAAAATTTGGTTGAGCTTGGTCCAAAAGGGCCTAGATTTTTATTTTTTGGCCCCAGAAAAAATAATAATCTTTTCGTTATTATAATTTCATTTTTATTTTGAAAATCTTATAATTTTAAATTTTTTTAACCCCCTCCCTCCCCCTTTTAATTTTGTTTTCGATTTCAACCGGAATCTAATCAGCTCTTAATCTCAATGCTCCAAAACTATATGTGAGATTTCGTTTTGATATTCAAAACAGGCATTTTGACAAAACAGTTATTATCTCGAAAAATATAATTTTTTCGATGTTTAGTCATTACAGCTTTTTTGTAGTCCGAAACGCCATGGTTTGGCCCAATTTTTTTTAACAAAAATAGTTCGGCCGTTTTTGAGATATTTCGAAAAACGAAGCAAATAACCCACTTTTTTATGCATCATTTTAATACTTGACCATACCCTTACTGTATGATAAAGTAAAATAAATATACAAATGTTAGAGACTATAGTTTCGAAGGTTTGATCTTCATCATCAGTCTTTTTAATTATAAACATTTTCTCTGTTATTTTCCATAGATTTAAATACCCTTTTGAATATAAATAAATTCATTTTATTTTATAGTAAGCTGGTCAGTCAAGAAACGAATTATATACAGAGGATGAAATCTTACCACTGAAGATGGACTGAATAAAGATCGAAACAAGTGTGATAAAAATAATAGAATTATTATTTTTGTTTTTAAATGAATAAATTTTCTTTTGGCAATACCAAGAGAATAAAGTTTTTATGTATGTATATTATAAAGAATTTGATAATCAAAAAAACGAATACTGCAAAGTTGATAAAATAATTTAAAATCCACACGATTTTCACATTAGTTTCTCCCTTATTTGAAATCATCATACTAATTTTCTTCATTCAAAAAGTGCAAAATTTCAAAAATCTTCAAATAAACATAT
This sequence comes from Forficula auricularia, assembly GCA_024734495.1. NCBI lineage: Eukaryota > Metazoa > Arthropoda > Insecta > Dermaptera > Forficulidae > Forficula > Forficula auricularia. Next base: position 19,801,897 of record JALMQS010000070.1, read on the forward strand.
AATTCCGGTTCTTTGATTTTAGCCAAAATCTTGTAGTACTTCTCGTATCCTCTAGTTAGATGAAGTTTAAAATCCCAAAGCTCTGCGACTTAATGAAAACGAGATATGAACGATTAAAATATTTATTTTGCGACGCTCCTAATTTACACCCCTTCCTTTATTTCAATCTGATTAAAATTTATACACGACCAATGACACTTGATAAGTACACAGATTTTAAAAAAATCGATGGAGACGTTTTTGACAAAATCACAAAAAAACGAAAAATCTTTAATGTAAATGTCAACTTCCGGTGTTCTGATTTCAACAAAAATATTGCTATATCGAGCTTAAGTTTCAAATTGCGTAACTCTAAGACTTATGGTTGCCAAACGCAGGGGGTACATACATTCCTAGCACTGACCAATATATTTTTAGCCAATTTTTGGCCTCTGGGGACCACAAATATTCGGGTTTTATGTTCTAATTCCGGTTTCAAACTATTAAGGGCATCGAATCCTTCTCCTAGAAGTCACAATCTGAAATTAACTTTTTACCATACAGGGTATGGTCAAGTATTGTAATCGTGCATGAAAAAAGTGTTTTTTTCCATCTTTTTTTCGAAATATCTTAAAAACGTTTGAAACTATTTTGATTAAAAAAATTTAGCGAAACTATGGCATTTCGCTCTACAAAAAATCTTTAATAAGTTAACATCGAAAAAATTATATTTTTTGAGATAATAATTGATTTGTCAAAATGTCTGTCTGGTTGTCTGGTTGTCTTTTAGTTAGTCTGTGCGTTACCAAATTTTCGTGGACGAGCTAGCTCAAAAACTAGTGTGAAATATCAAAACCAAATTTCACACGTAGTTTTGGTCCATTGATTTTTCGATTATTGGGCCACGCAGGTGGGGGTCTCCATTAACAAGAAATATTTACATAGTCGGGTGAATTTAATTATAGGAGTATTTACATAATTATAGAAACATTTACATAATATATTTACAAAAAAAAATTTCTTTTTATTCTTTCTATGTACAATTTCTAGCGCATGTCGATTTCCCTATAAGTTCTCCTGTTGAAGCTGTAAAAATTTATCAAAAAACTCCTCATCGCCCTGAAGGTCATATCGCATAAAGTTATCTGGGAAATTACCAGGGCGACAAGGGGAGGCACCGCTTTATGCTAAGAGCTGATTAGATTTTGGTGCATATCGACCCAAAATTAAGGGGGGTGGAGGGGGGTTAAAAATTAAAAATCTAGGCCATTTGAGCAAACTCAACCAAATTTTGTATACATAATCAGTGGGACCCCAATAGTCTAAAAATGCAAAAACTAACCCCCCTCCCCTACATGATTATAAATAATTTTATTAAATATTAAATATAAGTGAGGGGCCAGGTTGTTTGGTAAAGTCAAGTGGATGACCACATCAGAACACGCCAGCTTATTTCACCTTGGAGATAGAAGCTCTTAAAGTGTCAGGCACACAGGCAGGCGATCGCAATACTTTATATCCTATATCATTACATGAAATAGAGAATATACTAATATGTGAAAGTAAAAATAATAGTTCATATTCTAGTTTTAAATTAATTTTTTCATTTAATTCTTATTATCGTGTATTAGATTTTATTATGTTGATTAATGTCCATTATAATTAGTAGATTAAAAATTCAGTTTATTGGACAAAGTTTTTTTATTTAAGTTCTTCTTCAATTTTTGTACAACGTTTCGTCTCTCTCGAGACTTTTTCAAGTACTCAATTGGTTAGAACAACATTGGTTGAAATAAAGATAAAAATAACTGAGACATTCTTTCTAGATTGATACCATAAAACAATATAAGTATAGATGTATTTTGTACATCTATACTTATATTGTTTTATTGTATTATCATCTATACTTATATTGTTTTATGGTATCAATCTAGAAAGAATAAATTCTACTATGTCTCAGTTATTTTTATCTTTATTTCAACCAATGCTGTTCTAACCAATTGAGTACTTGAAAAAGTCTCGAGAGAGACGAAACGTTGTACAAAAATTGAAGAAGAACTTCAATAAAAAAACTTTGTCCAATAAACTGAATTTTTAATCTATTAGATTTTATAATCTAAAAATTCCTCTACTACCATCAAAATAGGTATAGAAAAGTTGATGAAGTTAATTTTTAAAAATAACAGCCCAGTTTTATACTAATTTTCTTAAAAATCTTCCTTCATTTAATTCTCTTATCGCGTATTAGATTTTATAATCTAAAAATACCTCTATAGTATTTACCACCCCCAGCCAAGCAGGCAGAGCTACCCTTATTTCACCTTCAGGATTCTTTTTTGATTAGTGAATTCATTAAAGTATCCCGTTTACTTTGTCTTCGTTGAATCTTAATTAAATTTAAACAAAAAAACAAAAAAAAAAAAAAGAATTAGGCATCTTCAATTTACCCTTTAGTGAGTTAAGGGGTGGTGAAAATGCGGATTAGACCAGCCATTCGGAAAAATTTTAAAAAGTATTAAAGTATTTTTAACTAGAATTCTATATATATTTAGAATTTTAATTATCAATTAGTAATTAAACATTTTTAATTCTATCTTTAAGGGTTCAAAATAAAAAATAAAAATATACGAGACCTGTGGCGGGCGGTAACTTTTCATCCTTGGATGGGAGGGATGCTGTCCTAAAAAAACTTATTTTTTTTTAAATTGTATTTTATTCCTGGCTCTTTTTTTTTTGTTTGTAGAATTCATCGATTTTGATTTTCTCAAAAAGGTCTCTAATGATTTTTTTTTAATTAGTCTATTTATAAAGTCTCCTGAGTCATTAGTGTTGAATTTTTAATCCGATTGAAATAAAGGAAGGGGGTGTAAAGTAGGAAAATTCTAGCACTATCGACCAAATCAACCACATTTTGCATACATATTCTGTGGACCCCCAGAAGGCTAGAAATGCACAAAACAACCACCCGAAATGGGGAGGGGGTAAAAAATGAATATTCCAGCTTTTTCAACCAAACTATGTAGGTATACAAAATTTGGTTAGTTTTTGCATTTCTATCATTTTTGGGGCTCACAGAATATGCATACAAAATTTGGTTGAGTTTGGTCGAAAGGACTTTTTGGTGGGGTCAAAAATGAAAATTCTAGCCCTTTCGAATAAACTATGTATAGAAAATTTGGTTAATTTTTGAATTTCTAGCCTTATGGGGGTCCACAGAATATGTAGAGTATACAAAAGAAGGCTAGAAATGCAAAAACTAACCAACTTTTGTATATATAGTTTGGTCGAAAGGGCTAGAATTTTCATTTTTGACAACCCCCTATTTTGGGTGGTTAGTTTTTGCATTTCTAGCCTTCTGGGGTCCACACAATATGTATACAAAATTTGGTTGAGGTTGGTCGAAAGGACTTTTTGGTGGTGTCAAAATTGAATATTCTAGCCCTTTAGACCAAACTATGTATAAAAAATTTGGTTAAAGATAAGAGTAAATAAATATTATGTTTAACATTGATTTACTATGAGTTAAGGGTACTAGGTCACTTATTTCACATTAAAATTAACTCATAGTAAATCAATTTTAAACATAATATTTATTTACTATATCTTTATTAAAGATGTTTCACCTTGCACCAACACCACAATCTCTACTAATTAAAAATTTGGTTAGTTTTTGCATTTCTAGCCTTCTGGGGTCCACAGAATATGTATACAAAATTTGGTTGAGTTTGTTCGAAAGGGCTAGAATTTTCACCCCCCCCCCCCTCCCTTTTTGACTTATAATGTTTAAAACACATTTAAAAAAATATATATATTTTATGTTCTTTTCAAAAATTTATTCAGTTTTTTTCTAATTAAATTTTTTCATTTTTTATACCTCTTCAAAATGTGGTAGATCTTTATGCCCCACCCTGTACAATTCGCCTATTTCGGCATTAGATATTTATACGTAAATTTTTTAATATTTTCGATTGTCTGTTCTCTCTTTTATGATAAAAAAAAAAAGATTATAAAAATCAAATTGTGGGTCAATTAAAAAAGCTTGGTGGGTCAGTGTCTGCGTTCTCCACCACTGTCCTGGGCCTTAACACCTTACAGATGTTAATTAATATTCGATATATATTAAATCTAATTAAATGTGTATGTTTTGAATAGTCTCTGTGCCCCCTCTGCCCGCCCCTCCACCTGTCCCGTTAATTTCCCCTCCTCCGCCGGGCAATCAGCCGCTTGCCTCCCACCCAGACGCCAGTCTAGTACTTGTCTTTCACCCGAGCCAGTTAAACTGATTAATATATAACAAATAAACCGATCACATAGGTAAATTATATACATTCTAATTAACTTCAATTATCCAAGCATTCTCTCTCTGATTATTTTGAGTGTGACCTCCGAACTATTTGTTCTCTCACACTTAATATATCCATCAGCAATAATACTTGAATTCTTGTTTTTAATTTATTTTTCATTCTCTTGACTAATATTATTTCAAATACAAACAATTCGTTTATATCTTAATTCACGATGGTACTGAGGATTCTTATAAGTGTTTAATAAAAGGCTTATTTTTCAGCAGTTTTTTAATTTTAAATGGTGGTTTTTTAATTTATCCAAACATTTCGGAATTTTTGACAATTAAGTGGATATTGGCAGTCAAAAAAAAGAAGAAGATAATTTACTTTATCTTTTTATTCATAAAACCGACGTTTCGGAGGCTATTCCCTCCTCCTTCAGGGTTTTGAAAAGTCAGTGAAGGAAATCCAATGCGGCATTCCCCTCCGTCTCCTCTTTCAGTGGCAGTAACAATAATATCTTGTATTTCATTCTCAGCAGAATTATAATGTAATAATATATAATACATTATAATTCTGCTGAGAATGAAAATACAAGATATTATTGTTACTGCCACTGAAAGAGAGACAGATGCCTGAATTTCCTTCACTGACTTTTCAAACCCTGAAGGAGGAGGGAATAGCCTCCGAAACGTCGGTTTTATGAATAAAAAGATAGTGTAAATTATCTTCTTCTTTTTTTGGACTGCCTCATCAATATCCACTTAATTCACTTATCAGTCCGTCTCCAAAAATTACTCCAATTTTTGACAATATTTCGGAATTTTTTACAACATTCCTTCATCAGTGGACCTCACCCAAAAAACACCGAATTTGCTCAGTCTTCAAAAATTCGAACACAGTTCCAGTTCGAATTTTGAAGACTGAGCAAATTCGGTGATTTTGGGTGAGGTCCACTGATGAAGGAATGTTGTAAAAAATTCCGAAATATTTCGATAAATTAAAAAACCACCATTTATGGTAGAGGCGTAGGTGTTTATGCACTCAGGTTTTGAAGGTTTGAAAATTATAAGTGCTGGGAAAGATGGAGGCTGGGAGAGAGTTCCAGTTCCTTGAAGTCATGGGGATATATGTATTGGCGAATGAAGTGGTCCGGCACTTTTCTAATTCTAATCATTCAACTCATATTAATAGAAAAATTATAGGTAGATATAATTTGTTCATAAATTTAGCTCCAATTTGAAATAATTCAAATATTTTTTTACTTTACCATACGGGATATGGTCAAAGTATTGTAATCGTAAATGAAAAAAGTGTTTTTTATTTTTGCTTCTTTTTTTAAATATCTCAAAAACGGTTAAAACTATTTTAGTTAAAAAAATTGGGCGAAACCAAGGCATTTCTGTCTAGAAAAAAATCCTAATAAGTCAACATCTAAAAAATTATATTTTTCCAGATAATAATTGTTTTGTCAAAATGTCTGTCTTTTTGACACCCCACGAGAATGATTTTTATACTTTAATTATTAAAATATCTACCCTTGATAAATTCAAATTACATTTTCCTCAAAATTTTTAATAATATTCCCTTGAAATAATCAACCCTATCGGACCACACGGTATATAAGCGCATCAGCCATGGCTGTTCAATTGAAAACTCAGACTTAAATTTTATAAAGTGGTCGTATTTTTTGATAAATTTGCACCCTACTAGTGATTGAATGTCTCTTTTGGTTTGTTTGACACCCCAAGAGAATCATAATTTGACTTTAATTATTAAAATATCTACCCTTGAATAATTCAAATTACAGTTTCTTCAAAATTTTTAATACTTTTTCCTTGAAATAATCAACCCTATCGGACCACAGGGTATATTAGCCATGGCTGTTCAATTAAAAATTCAGACTTCAATTTTATAAAGTGGTCGTATTTTTTGATAAATTTGCACCTGAGTAGTGATTGAATGTCTCTTTTGGTTAGTTTGACACCCCAAGAGAATGATTTTTAGACTTTATTTATTAAAATATGTACCCTTGAATAATTCAAATTACATTTTCCTCAAAATTTTTAATACTTTTCCCTTGAAATAATCAACCCTATCGGACTACAGGGTATATAAGCGAATTAGCCATGGCTGTTCAATTGAAAATTCAGACTTATATTTTATAAAGTGGTCGTATTTTTTGATAAATTTGCACCCTACTAGTGATTGAATGTCTCTTTTGGTTTTTTTGGCACCGCAAGAGAATCATAATTAGACTTTAATTATTAAAATATCTACCCTTGAATAATTCAAATTACTAACTTTTAAGGAGTTCGGTGTTGGTTCTAGGTGAAACATTTTAATATAATAATAAAACTAAGATACGAGGTAGGTTTCACAAAAAGAAATAAAACAAAATTGAGTTTTGAGTTCGATATATTTCGGGGTTAGCCCATCATCAGGAGTCTAAGAAAACTGATTACATATTACAGTTTTCTTAGACTCCTGATGATGGGCTAACCCCGAAATATATCGAACTCAAAACTCAATTTTGTTTTATTTCTTTTTGTGAAACCTACCTCGTATCTTAGTTTTATTATTATAATTCAAATTACATTTTCCTCAAAATTTTTAATACTTTTTCTTTGAAATAATCAACCCTATCTGACCACAGGGTATATAAGCGCATCAGCCATGGGTGGTCAAACAAAAATTCGGACTTGAATTTTATAAAGTTGTCGTATTTTTTAATAAATTTTCACCTGAGTAGTGAGTGAATGTCTCTTTTGGTTTGTTTGACACCCCAAGATAATCATAATTAGACTTTAATTATTAAAATATCTACCCTTGATTAATTCAAATTACATTTTCCTCAAAATTTTTAATACTTTTTGTTTGAAATAATCAACCCTATCTGACCACAGGGTATATAAGCGAATGAGCCATGGGTGGTCAATCAAAAATTCGGACTTGAATTTTATAAAGTTGTCGTATTTTTTAATAAATTTTCACCTGAGTAGTGAGTGAATGTCTCTTTTGGTTTGTTTGACACCCCAAGAGAATCATAATTAGACTTTAATTATTAAAATATCTACCCTTGATTAATTCAAATTACATTTTCCTCAAAATTTTTAATACTTTTTCTTTGAAATAATCAACCCTATCTGACCACAGGGTATATAAGCGAATGAGCCATGGGTGGTCAATCAAAAATTCGGACTTGAATTTTATAAAGTTGTCGTATTTTTTAATAAATTTTCACCTGAGTAGTGAGTGAATGTCACTTTTGGTTTGTTTGACACCCCAAGATAATCATAATTAGACTTTAATTATTAAAATATCTACCCTTGATTAATTCAAATTATCATTTTCCTCAAAATTTTTAATACTTTTTCTTTGAAATAATCAACCCTATCTGACCACAGGGTATATAAGCGAATGAGCCATGGGTGGTCAATCAAAAATTCGGACTTGAATTTTATAAAGTGCTCGTATTTTTTGATAAATTTGCACCTGAGTAGTGATTGAATGTCTCTTTTGGTTTGTTTGACACCCCAAGATAATCATAATTAGACTTTAATTATTAAAATATCTACCCTTGAATAATTCAAATTACATTTTCCTCAAAATTTTTAATAGTTTTTCCTTGAAATAATCAACCCTATCGGACCACAGGGTATATAAGCGAATGAGCCATGGGTGGTCAATCAAAAATTCGGACTTGAATTTTATAAAGTGCTCGTATTTTTTGATAAATTTGCACCCTACTAGTGATTGAATGTCTCTTTTGGTTTGTTTGACACCCCAAGAGAATCATAATTACACTTTAATTATTAAAATATCTACCCTTGATTAATTCAAATTACATTTTCCTCAAAATTTTTAATAATTTTCCCTTGAAATATTCAACCCTATCGGACCACAGGGTATATAAGCGAATGAGCCATGGGTGGTCAATCAAAAATTCGGACTTGAATTTTATAAAGTGGTCGTATTTTTTAATAAATTTTCACCTGTTTAGTGACTGAATGTCTCTTTTGGTTTGTTTGACACCCCAATAGAATCTTAATTACACTTTAATTATTAAAATATGTACCCTTGAATAATTCAAATTACATTTTCCTCAAAATTTTTAATACTTTTTCCTTGAAATAATCAACCCTATCGGACCACAGGGTATATAAGCGCATCAGCCATCGCTGTTCAATTGAAAATTCAGACTTAAATTTTATAAAGTGGTCGTATTTTTTGATAAATTTGCACCCTGACTAGTGATTGAATGTCTCTTTTGGTTTGTTTGACACCCCAAGAGAATCTTAATTAGACTTTAATTATTAAAATATCTCCCTTGAATAATTCAAATTACATTTTCTTCAAAATTTTTAATACTTTTTCCTTGAAATAATCAACCCTATCGGACCACAGGGTATATAAGCGCATCAGCCATGGCTGTTCAATTAAAAATTCAGACTTCAATTTTATAAAGTGCTCGTATTTTTTGATAAATTTGCACCTGAGTAGTGATTGAATGTCTCTTTTGGTTTGTTTGACACCCCAAGAGAATATTAATTAGACTTTAATTATTAAAATATGTACCCTTGAATAATTCAAATTACATTTTCCTCAAAATTTTTAATACTTTTTCCTTGAAATAATCAACCCTATCGGACTACAGGGTATATAAGCGCATCAGCCATCGCTGTTCAATTGAAAATTCAGACTTAAATTTTATAAAGTGGTCGTATTTTTTGATAAATTTGCACCCTACTAGTGATTGAATGTCTCTTTTGGTTTGTTTGACACCCCAAGAGAATCATAATTAGACTTTAATTATTAAAATATCTACCCTTGAATAATTCAAATTACATTTTCCTCAAAATTTTTAATACTTTTTCTTTGAAATAATCAACCCTATCGGACTACAGGGTATATAAGCGAATCAGCCATGGCTGTTCAATTGAAAATTCAGACTTAAATTTTATAAAGTGGTCGTATTTTTTGATAAATTTGCACCCTACTAGTGATTGAATGTCTCTTTTGGTTTTTTTGGCACCCCAAGAGAATCATAATTAGACTTTAATTATTAAAATATCTACCCTTGAATAATTCAAATTACTAACTTTTAAGGAGTTCGGTGTTGGATCTAGGTGAAACATTTTAATATAATAATAAAACTAAGATACGAGGTAGGTTTCACAAAAGAAATAAAACAAAATTGAGTTTTGAGTTCGATATATTTCGGGGTTAGCCCATCATCAGGAGTCTAAGAAAACTGATTACATATTACAGTTTTCTTAGACTCCTGATGATGGGCTAACCCCCGAAATATATCGAACTCAAAACTCAATTTTGTTTTATTTCTTTTTGTGAAACCTACCTCGTATCTTAGTTTTATTATTATAATTCAAATTACATTTTCCTCAAAATTTTTAATACTTTTTCTTTGAAATAATCAACCCTATCTGACCACAGGGTATATAAGCGCATCAGCCATGGGTGGTCAAACAAAAATTCGGACTTGAATTTTATAAAGTTGTCGTATTTTTTAATAAATTTTCACCTGAGTAGTGAGTGAATGTCACTTTTGGTTTGTTTGACACCCCAAGATAATCATAATTAGACTTTAATTATTAAAATATCTACCCTTGATTAATTCAAATTACATTTTCCTCAAAATTTTTAATACTTTTTCTTTGAAATAATCAACCCTATCTGACCACAGGGTATATAAGCGAATGAGCCATGGGTGGTCAATCAAAAATTCGGACTTGAATTTTATAAAGTGGTCGTATTTTTTAATAAATTTTCACCTGAGTAGTGAGTGAATGTCACTTTTGGTTTGTTTGACACCCCAATATAATCATAATTAGCCTTTAATTATTAAAATATCTACCCTTGATTAATTCAAATTATCATTTTCCTCAAAATTTTTAATACTTTTTCTTTGAAATAATCAACCCTATCTGACCACAGGGTATATAAGCGAATGAGCCATGGGTGGTCAATCAAAAATTCGGACTTGAATTTTATAAAGTTGTCGTATTTTTTAATAAATTTTCACCTGAGTAGTGAGTGAATGTCACTTTTGGTTTGTTTGACACCCCAAGATAATCATAATTAGACTTTAATTATTAAAATATCTACCCTTGATTAATTCAAATTATCATTTTCCTCAAAATTTTTAATACTTTTTCTTTGAAATAATCAACCCTATCTGACCACAGGGTATATAAGCGAATGAGCCATGGGTGGTCAATCAAAAATTCGGACTTGAATTTTATAAAGTGCTCGTATTTTTTGATAAATTTGCACCTGAGTAGTGATTGAATGTCTCTTTTGGTTTGTTTGAGACCCCAAGATAATCATAATTAGACTTTAATAATTAAAATATCTCCCTTGAATAATTCAAATTACATTTTCCTCAAAATTTTTAATAGTTTTTCCTTGAAATAATCAACCCTATCTGACCACAGGGTATATAAGCGAATGAGCCATGGGTGGTCAATCAAAAATTCGGACTTGAATTTTATAAAGTGCTCGTATTTTTTGATAAATTTGCACCCTACTAGCGATTGAATGTCTCTTCTGGTTTGTTTGACACCCCAAGAGAATCATAATTAGACTTTAATTATTAAAATATCTACCCTTGATTAATTCAAAATACATTTTCCTCAAAATTTTAAATAATTTTCCCTTGAAATATTCAACCCTATCGGACCACAGGGTATATAAGCGAATGAGCCATGGGTGGTCAATCAAAAATTCGGACTTGAATTTTATAAAGTGGTCGTATTTTTTAATAAAATTTCACCTGTTTAGTGACTGAATGTCTCTTTTGGTTTGTTTGACACCCCAATAGAATCTTAATTACACTTTAATTATTAAAATATGTACCCTTGAATAATTCAAATTACATTTTCCTCAAAATTTTTAATACTTTTTCCTTGAAATAATCAACCCTATCGGACCACAGGGTATATAAGCGCATCAGCCATCGCTGTTCAATTGAAAATTCAGACTTAAATTTTATAAAGTGGTCGTATTTTTTGATAAATTTGCATCCTACTAGTGATTGAATGTCTCTTTTGGTTTGTTTGACACCCCAAGAGAATCATAATTAGACTTTAATTATTAAAATATCTACCCTTGATTAATTCAAATTACATTTTCCTCAAAATTTTTAATACTTTTTCTTTGAAATAATCAACCCTATCTGACCACAGGGTATATAAGCGCATCAGCCATGGGTGGTCAAACAAAAATTCGGACTTGAATTTTATAAAGTTGTCGTATTTTTTAATAAATTTTCACCTGAGTAGTGAGTGAATGTCTCTTTTGGTTTGTTTGACACCCCAAGATAATCATAATTAGACTTTAATTATTAAAATATCTACCCTTGATTAATTCAAATTACATTTTCCTCAAAATTTTTAATACTTTTTCTTTGAAATAATCAACCCTATCTGACCACAGGGTATATAAGCGAATGAGCCATGGGTGGTCAATCAAAAATTCGGACTTGAATTTTATAAAGTGCTCGTATTTTTTGATAAATTTGCACCTGAGTAGTGATTGAATGTCTCTTTTGGTTTGTTTGAGACCCCAAGATAATCATAATTAGACTTTAATTATTAAAATATCTACCCTTGAATAATTCAAATTACATTTTCCTCAAAATTTTTAATAGTTTTTCCTTGAAATAATCAACCCTATCTGACCACAGGGTATATAAGCGAATGAGCCATGGGTGGTCAATCAAAAATTCGGACTTGAATTTTATAAAGTGCTCGTATTTTTTGATAAATTTGCACCCTACTAGTGATTGAATGTCTCTTTTGGTTTTTTTAGCACCCCAAGAGAATCATAATTAGACTTTAATTATTAAAATATCTACCCTTGAATAATTCAAATTACATTTTCCTCAAAATTTTTAATACTTTTTCCTTGAAATAATCAACCCTATCGGACCACAGGGTATATAAGCGAATGAGCCATGGGTGGTCAATCAAAAATTCGGACTTGAATTTTATAAAGTGGTCGTATTTTTTGATAAATTTGCACCTGTATTAGTGACTGAATGTCTCTTTTGGTTTGTTTGACACCCCAATAGAATCTTAATTACACTTTAATTATTAAAATATGTACCCTTGAATAATTCAAATTACATTTTCCTCAAAATTTTTAATACTTTTTCCTTGAAATAATCAACCCTATCGGACCACAGGGTATATAAGCGCATCAGCCATCGCTGTTCAATTGAAAATTCAGACTTAAATTTTATAAAGTGGTCGTATTTTTTGATAAATTTTCACCCTACTAGTGATTGAATGTCTCTTTTGGTTTGTTTGACACCCCAAGAGAATCATAATTAGACTTTAATTATTAAAATATCTACCCTTGATTAATTCAAATTACATTTTCCTCAAAATTTTTAATACTTTTTCTTTGAAATAATCAACCCTATCTGACCACAGGGTATATAAGCGCATCAGCCATGGGTGGTCAAACAAAAATTCGGACTTGAATTTTATAAAGTTGTCGTATTTTTTAATAAATTTTCACCTGAGTAGTGAGTGAATGTCACTTTTGGTTTGTTTGACACCCCAAGATAATCATAATTAGACTTTAATTATTAAAATATCTACCCTTGATTAATTCAAATTACATTTTCCTCAAAATTTTTAATACTTTTTCTTTGAAATAATCAACCCTATCTGACCACAGGGTATATAAGCGAATGAGCCATGGGTGGTCAATCAAAAATTCGGACTTGAATTTTATAAAGTTGTCGTATTTTTTAATAAATTTTCACCTGAGTAGTGAGTGAATGTCACTTTTGGTTTGTTTGACACCCAAAGATAATCATAATTAGACTTTAATTATTAAAATATCTACCCTTGATTAATTCAAATTACATTTTCCTCAAAATTTTTAATACTTTTTCTTTGAAATAATCAACCCTATCTGACCACAGGGTATATAAGCGAATGAGCCATGGGTGGTCAATCAAAAATTCGGACTTGAATTTTATAAAGTGCTCGTATTTTTTGATAAATTTGCACCCTGAGTAGTGATTGAATATCTCTTTTGGTTTGTTAGACACCCCAAGAGAATCATAATTAGACTTTAATTATTAAAATATCTACCCTTGATTAATTCAAATTACATTTTCCTCAAAATTTTTAATACTTTTTCTTTGAAATAATCAACCCTATCGGACCACAGGGTATATAAGCGAATGAGCCATGGGTGGTCAATCAAAAATTCGGACTTGAATTTTATAAAGTGGTCGTATTTTTTGATAAATTTGCACCTGAGTAGTGATTGAATGTCTCTTTTGGTTTGTTTGACACCCCAAGAGAATCATAATTAGACTTTAATTATTAAAATATGTACCCTTGAATAATTCAAATTACATTTTCCTCAAAATTTTTAATACTTTTTCCTTGAAATAATCAACCCTATCTGACCACAGGGTATATAAGCGAATGAGCCATGGGTGGTCAATCAAAAATTCGGACTTGAATTTTATAAAGTGCTCGTATTTTTTGATAAATTTGCACCCTGACTAGTGATTGAATGTCTCTTTTGGTTTGTTTGACACCCCAAGAGAATCATAATTAGACTTTAATTATTAAAATATCTACCCTTGAATAATTCAAATTACATTTTCCTCAAAATTTTTAATACTTTTTCTTTGAAATAATCAACCCTATCGGACCACAGGGTATATAAGCGAATGAGCCATGGGTGGTCAATCAAAAATTCGGACTTGAATTTTATAAAGTGGTCGTATTTTTTAATAAATTTTCACCTGAGTAGTGACTGAATGTCTCTTTTGGTTTGTTTGACACCCCAAGAGAATCATAATTAGACTTTAATTATTAAAATATCTACCCTTGAATAATTCAAATTACATTTTCCTCAAAATTTTTAATACTTTTTCCTTGAAATAATCAACCCTATCGGACCACAGGGTATATAAGCGAATCAGCCATGGCTGTTCAATTAAAAATTCAGACTTGAATTTTATAAAGTGCTCGTATTTTTTGATAAATTTGCACCCTACTAGTGATTGAATGTCTCTTTTGGTTTGTTTGACACCCCAAGAGAATCATAATTTGACTTTAATTATTAAAATATCTACCCTTGAATAATTCAAATTACATTTTCCTCAAAATTTTTAATACTTTTTCCTTGAAATAATCAACCCTATCGGACCACAGGGTATATAAGCGCATCAGCCATGGCTGTTCAATTAAAAATTCAGACTTGAATTTTATAAAGTGCTCGTATTTTTTGATAAATTTGCACCCTACTAGTGATTGAATGTCTCTTTTGGTTTGTTTGACACCCCAAGAGAATCATAATTTAGACTTTAATTATTAAAATATCTACCCTTGAATAATTCAAATTACATTTTCCTCAAAATTTTTAATAATTTTTCCTTGAAATAATCAACCCTATCGGACCACAGGGTATATAAGCGCATCAGCCATGGCTGTTCAATTGAAAATTCAGTCTTGAATTTTATAAATTGCTCGTATTTTTTGATAAATTTGCACCCTACTAGTGATTGAATGTCTCTTTTGGTTTGTTTGGCACCGCAAGAGAATCATAATTAGACTTTAATTATTAAAATATCTACCCTTGAATAATTCAAATTACTAACTTTTAAGGAGTTCGGTGTTGGATCTAGGTGAAACATTTTAATATAATAATAAAACTAAGATACGAGGTAGGTTTCACAAAAAGAAATAAAACAAAATTGAGTTTTGAGTTCGATATATTTCGGGGTTAGCCCATCATCAGGAGTCTAAGAAAACTGATTACATATTACAGTTTTCTTAGACTCCTGATGATGGGCTAACCCCCGAAATATATCGAACTCAAAACTCAATTTTGTTTTATTTCTTTTTGTGAAACCTACCTCGTATCTTAGTTTTATTATTATAATTCAAATTACATTTTCCTCAAAATTTTTAATACTTTTTCTTTGAAATAATCAACCCTATCTGACCACAGGGTATATAAGCGCATCAGCCATGGGTGGTCAAACAAAAATTCGGACTTGAATTTTATAAAGTTGTCGTATTTTTTAATAAATTTTCACCTGAGTAGTGAGTGAATGTCTCTTTTGGTTTGTTTGACACCCCAAGATAATCATAATTAGACTTTAATTATTAAAATATCTACCCTTGATTAATTCAAATTACATTTTCCTCAAAATTTTTAATACTTTTTCTTTGAAATAATCAACCCTATCTGACCACAGGGTATATAAGCGCATCAGCCATGGGTGGTCAAACAAAAATTCGGACTTGAATTTTATAAAGTTGTCGTATTTTTTAATAAATTTTCACCTGAGTAGTGAGTGAATGTCACTTTTGGTTTGTTTGACACTCCAAGATAATCATAATTAGACTTTAATTATTAAAATATCTACCCTTGATTAATTCAAATTATCATTTTCCTCAAAATTTTTAATACTTTTTCTTTGAAATAATCAACCCTATCTGACCACAGGGTATATAAGCGAATGAGCCATGGGTGGTCAATCAAAAATTCGGACTTGAATTTTATAAAGTGCTCGTATTTTTTGATAAATTTGCACCTGAGTAGTGATTGAATGTCTCTTTTGGTTTGTTTGAGACCCCAAGATAATCATAATTAGACTTTAATAATTAAAATATCTACCCTTGAATAATTCAAATTACATTTTCCTCAAAATTTTTAATAGTTTTTCCTTGAAATAATCAACCCTATCTGACCACAGGGTATATAAGCGAATGAGCCATGGGTGGTCAATCAAAAATTCGGACTTGAATTTTATAAAGTGCTCGTATTTTTTGATAAATTTGCACCCTACTAGCGATTGAATGTCTCTTCTGGTTTGTTTGACACCCCAAGAGAATCATAATTAGACTTTAATTATTAAAATATCTACCCTTGATTAATTCAAAATACATTTTCCTCAAAATTTTAAATAATTTTCCCTTGAAATATTCAACCCTATCGGACCACAGGGTATATAAGCGAATGAGCCATGGGTGGTCAATCAAAAATTCGGACTTGAATTTTATAAAGTGGTCGTATTTTTTAATAAAATTTCACCTGTTTAGTGACTGAATGTCTCTTTTGGTTTGTTTGACACCCCAATAGAATCTTAATTACAGTTTATTATTAAAATATGTACCCTTGAATAATTCAAATTACATTTTCATCATAATTTTTAATACTTTTTCATTGAAATAATCAACCCTATCGGACCACAGGGTATATAAGCGCATCAGCCATCCTGTTCAATTGAAAATTCAGACTTAAATTTTATAAAGTGGTCTTATTTTTTGATAATTTTTCACCCTACTAGTGATTGAATGTCTCTTTTGGTTAGTTTGACACCCCAAGAGAATCATAATTAGACTTTAATTATTAAAATATCTACCCTTGATTAATTCAAATTACATTTTCCTCAAAATTTTTAATACTTTATCCTTGAAATATTCAACCCTATCCGACCACTGGGTATATAAGCGCATCAGCCATCGCTGTTCAATTAAAAATTCAGAATTGAATTTTATAAAGTGGTCGTATTTTTTGATAAATTTGCACCCTACTAGTGATTGAATGTGTCTTTTGGTTTGTTTGACACCCCAAGAGAATCATAATTTGACTTTAATTATTAAAATATCTACCCTTGATTATTTCAAATTACATTTTCCTCAAAATTTTTAATACTTTATCCTTGAAATATTCAACCCTATCCGACCACTGGGTATATAAGCGCATCAGCCATCGCTGTTCAATTAAAAATTCAGAATTGAATTTTATAAAGTGGTCGTATTTTTTGATAAATTTGCACCCTACTAGTGATTGAATGTGTCTTTTGGTTTTTTTGACACCCCAAGAGAATCATAATTTGACTTTAATTATTAAAATATCTACCCTTGATTATTTCAAATTACATTTTCCTCAAAATTTTTAATATTTTTTCTTTGAAATAATCAACCCTATCGGACCACAGGGTATATAAGCTAATGAGCCATGGGTGGTCAATCAAAAATTCGGACTTGAATTTTATAAAGTGGTCGTATTTTTTGAGCCATTGGTGGTCAATCAAAAATTCGGACTTGAATTTTATAAAGTGCTCGTATTTTTTGATAAATTTGCACCCTACTAGTGATTGAATGTCTCTTTTGGTTTGTTTTACATCCCAAGAGAATCATAATTTGACTTTAATTATTAAAATATGTACCCTTGAATAATTCAAATTACATTTTCCTCAAAATTTTTAATAGTTTTTCCTTGAAATAATCAACCCTATCTGACCACAGGGTATATAAGCGAATGAGCCATGGGTGGTCAATCAAAAATTCGGACTTGAATTTTATAAAGTGGTCGTATATTTTAATAAATTTTCACCTGTTTAGTGACTGAATGTCTCTTTTGGTTTGTTTGAAACCCCAATATAATCTTAATTACCCTTTAATTATTAAAATATGTATCCTTGAATAATTCAAATTACATTTTCCTCAAAATTTTTAATAGTTTTTCCTTGAAATATTCAACCCTATCTGACCACAGGGTATATAAGCGAATGAGCCATGGGTGGTCAATCAAAAATTCGGACTTGAATTTTATAAAGTGGTCGTATATTTTAATAAATTTTCACCTGTTTAGTGACTGAATGTCTCTTTTGGTTTGTTTGAAACCCCAATATAATCTTAATTACCCTTTAATTATTAAAATATGTATCCTTGAATAATTCAAATTACATTTTCCTCAAAATTTTTAATACTTTATCCTTGAAATAATCAACCCTATCGGACCACTGGGTATATAAGCGCATCAGCCATCGCTGTTCAATTAAAAATTCAGAATTGAATTTTATAAAGTGCTCGTATTTTTTGATAAATTTGCACCCTACTAGTGACTGAATGTCTCTTTTGGTTTGTTTTACACCCCAAGAGAATCATAATTTGACTTTAATTATTAAAATATGTACCCTTGAATAATTCAAATTACATTTTCCTCAAAATTTTTAATAATTTTCCCTTGAAATAATCAACCCTATCGTACTACAGGGTATATAAGCGAATGAGCCATGGGTGGTCAATCAAAAATTCGGACTTGAATTTTATAAAGTGCTCGTATTTTTTGATAAATTTGCACCCTACTAGTGATTGAATGTCTCTTTTGGTTTGTTTTACACCCCAAGAGAATCATAATTTGACTTTAATTATTAAAATATGTACCCTTGAATAATTCAAATTACATTTTCCTCAAAATTTTTAATAGTTTTTCCTTGAAATAATCAACCCTATCTGACCACAGGGTATATAAGCGAATGAGCCATGGGTGGTCAATCAAAAATTCGGACTTGAATTTTATAAAGTGCTCGTATTTTTTGATAAATTTGCACCCTACTAGTGATTGAATGTCTCTTTTGGTTTGTTTTACACCCCAAGAGAATCATAATTTGACTTTAATTATTAAAATATGTACCCTTGAATAATTCAAATTACATTTTCCTCAAAATTTTTAATAATTTTCCCTTGAAATAATCAACCCTATCGGACTACAGGGTATATAAGCGAATGAGCCATGGGTGGTCAATCAAAAATTCGGACTTGAATTTTATAAAGTGCTCGTATTTTTTGATAAATTTTCACCCTACTAGTGATTGAATGTCTCTTTTGGTTTGTTTGACACCCCAAGAGAATCATAATTAGACTTTAATTATTAAAATATCTACCCTTGAATAATTCAAATTACATTTTCCTCAAAATTTTTAATACTTTTTCTTTGAAATAATCAACCCTATCTGACCACAGGGTATATAAGCGCATCAGCCATGGGTGGTCAAACAAAAATTCGGACTTGAATTTTATAAAGTTGTCGTATTTTTTAATAAATTTTCACCTGAGTAGTGAGTGAATGTCTCTTTTGGTTTGTTTGACACCCCAAGATAATCATAATTAGACTTTAATTATTAAAATATCTACCCTTGATTAATTCAAATATACATTTTCCTCAAAATTTTTAATACTTTTTCTTTGAAATAATCAACCCTATCTGACCACAGGGTATATAAGCGAATGAGCCATGGGTGGTCAATCAAAAATTCGGACTTGAATTTTATAAAGTGCTCGTATTTTTTGATAAATTTGCACCTGAGTAGTGATTGAATGTCTCTTTTGGTTTGTTTGAGACCCCAAGATAATCATAATTAGACTTTAATAATTAAAATATCTACCCTTGAATAATTCAAATTACATTTTCCTCAAAATTTTTAATAGTTTTTCCTTGAAATAATCAACCCTATCTGACCACAGGGTATATAAGCGAATGAGCCATGGGTGGTCAATCAAAAATTCGGACTTGAATTTTATAAAGTGCTCGTATTTTTTGATAAATTTGCACCCTACTAGTGATTGAATGTCTCTTCTGGTTTGTTTGACACCCCAAGAGAATCATAATTAGACTTTAATTATTAAAATATCTACCCTTGATTAATTCAAATTACATTTTCCTCAAAATTTTAAATAATTTTCCCTTGAAATAATCAACCCTATCGGACCACAGGGTATATAAGCGAATGAGCCATGGGTGGTCAATCAAAAATTCGGACTTGAATTTTATAAAGTGGTCGTATTTTTTAATAAAATTTCACCTGTTTAGTGACTGAATGTCTCTTTTGGTTTGTTTGACACCCCAATAGAATCTTAATTACAGTTTATTATTAAAATATGTACCCTTGAATAATTCAAATTACATTTTCATCAT
>JALMQS010000070.1:19822029-19986152 GCA_024734495.1 Forficula auricularia
AAATTCAAGTCCGAATTTTTGATTGACCACCCATGGCTCATTCGCTTATATACCCTGTGGTCAGATAGGGTTGATTATTTCAAGGAAAAACTATTAAAAATTTTGAGGAAAATGTAATTTGAATTATTCAAGGGAGATATTTTAATTATTAAAGTCTAATTATGATTATCTTGGGGTCTCAAACAAACCAAAAGAGACATTCAATCACTACTCAGGTGCAAATTTATCAAAAAATACGAGCACTTTATAAAATTCAAGTCCGAATTTTTGATTGACCACCCATGGCTCATTCGCTTATATACCCTGTGGTCAGATAGGGTTGATTATTTCAAAGAAAAAGTATTAAAAATTTTGAGGAAAATGATATTTGAATTAATCAAGGGAGATATTTTAATTATTAAAGTCTAATTATGATTATCTTGGGGTGTCAAACAAACCAAAAGAGACATTCACTCACTACTCAGGTGAAAATTTATTAAAAAATACGACAACTTTATAAAATTCAAGTCCGAATTTTTGTTTGACCACCTATGGCTCATTCGCTTATATACCCTGTGGTCAGATAGGGTTGACTATTTCAAAGAAAAAGTATTAAAAATTTTGATGAAAATGATATTTGATTTAATCAAGGGTAGATATTTTAATAATTAAAGGGTAATTAAGATTCTATTGGGGTTTCAAACAAACCAAAAGAGACATTCACTCACTACTCAGGTGAAAATTTATTAAAAAATACGACCACTTTATAAAATTCAAGTCAGAATTTTTGATTGACCACCCATGGCTCATTCGCTTATATACCCTGTGGTCAGATAGGGTTGATTATTTCAAAGAAAAAGTATTAAAAATTTTGAGGAAAATGTAATTTGAATTAATCAAGGGTAGATATTTTAATAATTAAAGTCTAATTATGATTATCTTGGGGTATCAAACAAACCAAAAGAGACATTCACTCACTACTCAGGTGAAAATTTATTAAAAAATACGACAACTTTATAAAATTCAAGTCCGAATTTTTGTTTGACCACCCATGGCTGATGCGCTTATATACCCTGTGGTCAGATAGGGTTGATTATTTCAAAGAAAAAGTATTAAAAATTTTGAGGAAAATGTAATTTGAATTATAATAATAAAACTAAGATACGAGGTAGGTTTCACAAAAAGAAATAAAACAAAATTGAGTTTTGAGTTCGATATATTTCGGGGGTTAGCCCATCATCAGGAGTCTAAGAAAACTGTAATATGTAATCAGTTTTCTTAGACTCCTGATGATGGGCTAACCCCGAAATATATCGAACTCAAAACTCAATTTTGTTTTATTTCTTTTTGTGGAAACCTACCTCGTATCTTAGTTTTATTATTATATTAAAATGTTTCACCTAGATCCAACACCGAACTCCTTAAAAGTTAGTAATTTGAATTATTCAAGGGTAGATATTTTAATA
Source organism: Forficula auricularia (assembly GCA_024734495.1). Taxonomy (NCBI): domain Eukaryota; kingdom Metazoa; phylum Arthropoda; class Insecta; order Dermaptera; family Forficulidae; genus Forficula; species Forficula auricularia. The sequence continues at coordinate 19,823,475 of JALMQS010000070.1, forward strand.
ATTAAAGTCTAATTATGATTCTCTTGCGGTGCCAAAAAAACCAAAAGAGACATTCAATCACTAGTAGGGTGCAAATTTATCAAAAAATACGACCACTTTATAAAATATAAGTCTGAATTTTCAATTGAACAGCGATGGCTGATGCGCTTATATACCCTGTAGTCCGATAGGGTTGATTATTTCAAGGAAAAAGTATTAAAAATTTTGAGGAAACTGTAATTTGAATTATTCAAGGGTAGATATTTTAATAATTAAAGTCTAATTATGATTCTCTTGGGGTGTCAAACAAACCAAAAGAGACATTCAATCACTACTCAGGTGAAAAATTATCAAAAAATAAGACCACTTTATAAAATTTAAGTCTGAATTTTCAATTGAACAGGATGGCTGATGCGCTTATATACCCTGTGGTCCGATAGGGTTGATTATTTCAATGAAAAAGTATTAAAAATTATGATGAAAATGTAATTTGAATTATTCAAGGGTACATATTTTAATAATAAACTGTAATTAAGATTCTATTGGGGTTTCAAACAAACCAAAAGAGACATTCAGTCACTAAACAGGTGTCGACATACCTCCAAACGTACTAAGTCAGTTTTTTTTTTGAAATTTCATATAATTTTAAAATTAGTTTTTATAATAATTAGCTATAATGAAATTAAAAAATATATAGGTTTGCAAATTTTTGATGATAGAAATTTTTCTTCGATAAAAAGTTTTTTAATACTTTTATGAGAATTTGAAAAACTGTGATTTTTGGTCGGATATTCATATTTTCTGGGATGAAAATTTTAGTTGTTTTATAAAAAATTTAATTTTCGACAACACCTGAATTTTGCATCCTTTTAAATAAAGAAGTTTTAAAATAATTCAGAAAAATTTTCAAAAGAAAAAAAGTAAGAAACTGCAACAATTATGCAGATTTTTGCAAATAATACACAATATTTTAAATTACTTTTGCAAATTTTTAAAAAGTATTTATCGAAGGGAATAAAATAAATCAAAAAGGGTAGGTCATTTAAATTTTTGACTTTGAAATTATGAAGTGAGGTTTAAATTTTTCCTTCTATTTACAAAACAAGAATTAATGACTTCTTTGATTTTTGACTAAATCCATCATTTTCAAAGAAGGTAATAGATTGTGTTTTATTGTTATAACATAACGACTTTTATATAATGCTATGAAAGCAATCTTCTTTTAACAATCCACTAAACTGAAATTTTCATATATTGATCCGCGAGGCTAAATTTATTCTTTGTATCGCTTTGTTTTCCTCGTCAAGAATCCGAATATCATCGGAAAGATGATTATGAAATTCTGACTTGAGCTCCAGAAGGAATCACACTGCATTATATATGATTAATGATAGTTTCCTGAGCTCTCTATTAGATTAGATCTAATGTAATACAAAAATATTCACTCATTAATGCATTGTTTTGAAAAGTAATATGAATAATCCATTTGGTCGGTCTAATTAATCGCAATGATAAATTTGAAAAAGGCACCTTATAATGAGGTGAAACTAAACATAAATTAAGAAGATGGTTTTATTATTTTTTTTAATAAGTTCCTCTCGCGCTGGTTTATGTTTAATTATATATAAAATATGTGAGAAAGTACAAAATTGATAGATTTCTTTGATTTTGTTGGTGTTGTGAGGAGTTGCGCGGTTTGAGGTCGATGGAATTAAGACTCCCAGGTCGCAAAAAAAGATAGGCTAATTCGAGCAATTAGATAAGCAGAAATGACCAATGCCGGCGTGAAATCGAGAGGGGATTTAGTTTTGCCACCCTCGGATTTGGGACCTCCAGAGTGTTCGAAGGCTCGTCACGAATTCTCGGCTCCCACAGCATGCATTGCTAACATGCTTAGTCACCGGGTGTCCATCCAAACACGTTCACTTACCTACTAATGAAAATACCGCTCAATAGCTAAACCAAAAGCAACACCTGAGAAAAGATCCGATTCAGGATTTGAATCGGCTCGGCTCGGCTCCCAACCAACACCAACACTTTGCCTCCCAGCCAACAAAATTACACCCAAGCCAATTGCCAATTGAAATTTTATCTAAATCTAAGTTTTGCTTTTTGTTTATTTTTTATATTAGACAAGGCCGAAACCCAGATGTAAACTTCAAAAAATCCCATACAGAAATTATCAATTTGCACTGGTATTGTAATTTCAATTCAGTATCCTATGTAAATATATTCTAGGCATCTGAAGTGCAAATAAAAATTACTATTGTTAATTATTTGCACTGGTAATTGCACATTTTCTTTTGGTCCTCATTTTAGATATGTTTCTAAATAGTTGTTTCTTTCGTATTTATAGCCTTCGAACACTCTAAGTGAACAATTTACATTTGAATAAAAATATTATATGACACTAATTATTAAACAAGGTGATTGAAAATTTCTTATAAAAATGAAGCGGATAATCATTATTTTTCTAAATTTTATATATTCGTAAAGAAACGTGAAAATATAGACTCCTTTAAATATCAAAATCCAAAAATTTTAGCAAGTAGAATTTAATATAAAAATATGTTAGAAATGTAGAGGGCTCGGTTCTGTCTTATATTTTTGAATAATTTTCTTTTAATTGGAAGAAGAAATTTCTATAAAAACGGATTTCCGGAATGATTCTTGGCTTGGGGGAGAATTAAATTGGAAATTAATTGCATAGTAGCGCTTAAATTACTTGAGTGCAAACGAAGAGCACGAAAACCAGAACCAGACACATTGTTGAAATGAATGGAGGAGAATAATTTGAAATGCAAAACTATCTAAGTTAAAATAAAAGAATGAGGAGGGTCCGATAAAATGGAATTCGAAAAAACCCGAGCGGATCACATTTTGACCAAAGGAATTCTTTCAAAACGTGATTTGTTGTGCGAATGGAAGGGAAGGGTTATAGATATATCAGATGAGGTCCGGTTGGTTTTCGGCTTTCCGTCGCGTTTAGAGCTGTCAGACTGTTGAGCAAATGTCACTCACCGTCTCCGCGAAGAGGTTCCGGCGATGCAGAAGCCGATGCAGCTCCCATACCTTCGTCTTCGGAAGAGCTTGCCCCGCTGTCCCCGTCGATTGGGTACGACACAGAATTTTTGTTCGGATGGCTTTTATTATTATTTCGGTGGCGGGCAACCACGTGGTGTCCATTGAGAATGCCCGTTTTGTTGTTGTTCAGTGGCTGTTGGTGTTTGAACTTTTTGCTGAAGTCGAGGGGCTGTTCGTCGGGGTGGCCGCGCTGCGGCGGCAAAGGTAGCAACATTTCAGCACCCAAGGGGGGGCTGTTCGGCGAGACTGGCGGACTTATCGTAACACTCGGGGTGGTTTTCGGACTGATGAATCCACCCTTGGGCCACCACCAGCTCTGTGGCACGGCTACCCCGATACCACCTGTGGTAGCGCCACTTCCTGTCACCGTCGCCGTCGTTGTGGTTGTCGTTTTGCTCGAGTTGGAAAATGAGCTGCCAAACGTTGGCTTGACAGGAACGTCGTTTCCCGGCCGTCCAGTCGTCTCCTCCAGCCAACGTCGGAATGCTTCGCTGTTGAGTTCCGCCAGAGTCGCGAATTTGCTAAAAACCGATCACGCACAAAATTTTAGCCGCTTGCCAAAAGCTGCTCACAAGCAAGCAAAGAAACAGCTGACAGAACACACAGTTAAACACCGTCCATGGTCCAGACACTACACAAAGCATCCACTGACTGACTATTCCCAATATCTGTCTACTGAATCCATGTGCTCCTATCTGAGTAATAGATGAATAGCATTGCCGATGCTTGATGACTCGCAGTTGGAGGGGACCGTGGTGGGGGTAGTGCGAGCCAGGGAGGGGCGCTCTCGCGCTGGAGGGGGCAACGTTCAGATCGTGCGCAACACGCCGCCCTTGCAACCACTTCCCTTGCGGAGGCCCAAGCACATGGCACTTGTACTCATCTAATCTGATCCCACCGAAACCGAAAAGTTACCACGGTTCCCTTGCAGAGTCTCGGCTACGACTGGCCGCCTGCCCGCCTGCCCGCCCGCCGACTCAGTGTGCAAACCGCCCCTCTCCTCCCCCCTTTTTATACCACCCACCACACAGGCACCTGTCCTCTGTCCTCTGTCCTCTCGCCGACAATTATGCAAGAGCCATTTAGCGCATCGGGGATTCCCTCCCCTCCCCTTTAAAAACATCACACCCTACACCTTTTAACCTGGCGCCTTAACTCTTCCAAAACATCCCCTAACACCTCTAGTCAAACCCCATCCACATAGAGTCCTGACTAAGTTAATTCACAAAGAGAAATCAAATCATCTGCTTAATGCAAATAAACATATTACATATGTATATATATATATATATATATATACCAAATAGAAATATACCTATAATTTATTAGATGTATCACAGGAAAAAAGGAACAACTAAACACCGTGTTAAAACATACAATGTCAAATTAAATTGAAAGTCTTTTGCCGAGAGTAGCAAAATTTTTATAAATTGAAGTAGACAATAAAAGAGTGTGTCTTCTGCTGGAATTATAAATTTTTAATTTATTTATAACGAGACTATAGTTTCGAGACCTTTGCCCTCATATTCATACATTAATTTCTGTGAATCAATTGAAAAATAGTTGAAAAGTTTTTGTTTTGCCGAGAGTAGCAGAGTTGTTGATTCACAAAGAGAAACAAAGAGGTTGTCCTCTGATTGATGAAAATAAACATACACACATATATATCGAAATTATATATCAGTATATATATACGAGCTGCTCCAGGCGTGCCTTCGGCACGCCTCTACAGCTCAGCCCTCCGGGCAGGTGGCCCTGGCGGGCGGCGTCTCGGCATGTGATTATTAGGTCTCCAAAATTCATTAAAAAAAAGCTCCATTTCCAATAAAGTATGTTTTTTTTTTAATTATAAAACCTGGCAAAAAATTAACTTTTTCATTAAATTTAGCACGTAGAGTTTTAACATTTTATTGTAGTTTAATAGATAGAAGACGCTATCTCTTGGCATAATTTGGCTAGATTATGAGTAACTGCCTGTTACATTCTAATCTCCCAAGAGGAAACATGAAGAAAAAGACATTATATATTTTTCAAAATTTTCAATGTATAAATCTTAATTTGTAACTAATTTGAAATATTTGTGATAGACTGATGATGAAGGCAATGCCTTCGAAACTATAGTCTCTAGAAATAATTAAAAATTATTTTATTTAAAAAACAGAAGACTCTCTCATTTTATTTTTTAGATATTTGCAAATAAATAACTCTCAGTTTTCTTTAGAGTAAATGTATAAAAAAGCTAAAAATTTCTATATTTTGCCCCCTCCCCCCTCCGCCCCATTTCGCCTCCATACAGTCAATTTTAATAATTGATTTTTACAGGAATAGTTTCTTAAAGTAATAAAGAATAACTCTACAAAATTTGATCAAGATCGGAGAGAGTTTTAATTTTTGCCCACACCAACATTTTGAATAGTTGAAGTGGGGGCGGATTACAAAAAATCTTGAAATTATTTTTTAGATATTTGCAAATAAATAATCCACAGTCTTCTAAAGAGTAAATGTACAAAAAAGCTAAAAGTTTCTATATTTTGCCCCCCCCCCCCTTTCGCCCCCATACAGTCAATTTTGATAGTTGATTTTTACAGGAATAGTTTCTTAAAGTAATAAAGAATAACTCTACAAAAATTTGATCAAGATCGGAGAGAGTTTTAATTTTTGCCCCCACCAACATTTTGAATAGTTGAAGGGGGGTGGATTACAAAAAATCTTGAAATTATTTTTTAGATATTTGCAAATAAATAATCCATAGTCTTCTAAAGAGTAAATATACAGAAAAGCTAAAAGTTTCTATATTTTGCCCCCTTCCCCTTTCGCCTCCATACAGTCAATTTTGATAGTTGATTTCTACAGGAATAGTTTCTTAAAGTAATAAAGAATAACTCTACAAAATTTGATCAAAATCGGAGAGAGTTTTAATTTTTACCCACACCAACATTTTGAATAGTTGAAGTAGGGCGGATTACAAAAAATCTTGAAATTATTTTTTAGATATTTGTATTTAGAATTTTATTAAGTAAAAATCAAGTAGATATCTTATCGTTCTTAATTGAAAATGCATAATTAGTGTAAACACATTGCAAAGATATTTTGCCCCTTTTGACCCCTTTAGGGGTCGAATTTCAAAAAATCCTGAAATTAGTTTTTAGATATTTTAATTTAGTATTTTTATAAGTAAAAAGCAAGTAGATATTTTATCGTCCTTAAGAGATATCGCATTATCAGTGAAAGCACACTTTGCCCCTTTGACCCCCTTGGGAGTCGAATTTCGAAAAATCCTTTCTTAGTGAGCCCCTATGTCATAGATGTAATATCCTCTACAAATTTCATGTTTCTATGTCCAGTGGTTCTGGCTGTTTCGATGATGAGTGAGTGAGTGTATCGGGCAAAGAATTTTATATATATATAGATATATATTATTTATTTGTTTGAGACTAGTTTCGAAGACTTAGTCTTCATCATCAGTCTTTTTTTAATTATAAATATTACTTTTCATTGGCTCAATACCGTATGGATATTGATTTTAATTTTACCTGGCTCCCAGCTAAAGTAAAGATCGAAAATTTTCCTTATCCATACGGTATTGACCCCATGAAAAATAATATTATAATTAAAAAAGACTGATGATGAACACGAAGTCTTCGAAACTATAGTCTCAAACAAATAAATAATATATATCTATATATATATAAAATTCTTTGCTTGATAATACACTCATATATATACAGATATATAATTTCGATATATATGTGTGTATGTATATTTGCATCAAGCAGAGGACAACCTCTTTGTTTCTCTTTATCAATTCTAATAGAGTGATGAAACTATAGTCTCGTTATTAATAAATTAAAAATTTATAATTCGAGCAAAAGACACACTCTTTTATTGTCTACTTCAACATACAATGCGCATAAAATATTTTTAAAAAAATAATAAAAAAATTGGAAGGGAGGAGGTGAGAGAAACAGGTGATTGTCAATTGAAAATAGAATGAATGCTTTTAAAAATAGCCTATTGAGATGTAGATTTGTATTTGATATATTCTGCTGAATCCATACCATATAAATGAGTTTAATTGTAGATGTTAATTTTTGATTCAATATTATAATGTATTGATAAGAGTTATTTTTGTATTTTTTCAATCCTTTTGAATCAGTGTACAATTGGTCTGTTTGAATCCATTGCTAGTCTAAACAATCAATGGTGTTGTATAAATAAGCATGTTCATATTGTTATATAAAATATGTATTCTAAATAACAAGAAAAGAATTGAATGACGAAGTGTTTAAAAATTGATCAAGGTGATTATATTATGTCTGGCTTGATTTTAATGATTGTGAGTTATTCATTTGTATTTGTTTTTTGTATAGAACCTAATGAAGCCACAATAAATTGGCGAAACTTTGCAATTTGTCGTAAGTTTTAACAAGATGTTTAATTGTTCCTTTTTTCTTCTGATTTGTTACATCTAATACTGATAATGAAACTGAATGATAATATTATATAATTTATTTTTAAAAGTTTGGCTAACGGGGGCCCGGAAAGCTAGTTGGGTTCGATTCCTAAGGGGACGAAGCTTTCTGATGCAAAGTAAAAATATTTTGTCTAAAATCTATGATTGGTCTTTAAGTAGTTTTATTAATAGTATATGTCTGGGTTGATTTTTGAAAAAATTTCCATCTTTTTTCAAAAAAATTAACTCAAAAAATGCTTAACTATTTAATATTGAAGGAGACAATAAAAGAGTGTGTCTTCTGCTAGAATTATAAATTTTATTTATAACGAGACTATAGTTTCGAGGGCTTTGCCCTCTTCATCAGTCTATTGCAATGGATTCACATTGACAAACTATTAAAAAAGAAAATTGAAAAGTCAACTCTGAATCTGATTTATTCCCAACGGTGGTCCGAGCCAGAATTAAAACCAAAATTAATAATCCCATACTATGGAAAAATTTCGGAAACTTTAAAATTAAAATTCAAAACTTTAGGATATGAAACTATTTTTAAGTCCTCTAGAACATTGGGATCTGATATTAGCAATAATAAGAAAGACAAAATTTAAAAAATGGACAAAAAAGGTGTCTATTCCATAACATGTGGAGAATGTGATTCGACCTATATAGGAAAAACACGAAATTTAAACACACGCATTTCGGAACACAAGAGAGTGTTTAAAGGGGTTCGGGGCATCCTAGGGGCACACTGATTATGTATACAAAATTTGGTTGAGTTTGGTCAATGGCCAAGATTTTCATTTTTTGACCCTCCCCCATTTTGGGCGGTTAGATTTTGCATTTTTAGACTTCAGGAGGTCTAATGATTATGTATACAAAATTTGGTTGAGTTTGCCCAAACGACCTAGATTTTTAATTTTTAGCCCCCCTCCACCTTCTTAATTTTGGGTCTATATGCACGAAAATCTAATCAGCTCTTAATCTCAATGGACCAAAACTACGTGTGAAATTTGGTTTCGATATTCACACTAGTTTTTGAGCTAGCTCGTCCACAAAGATTTGGTAACGCACAGACTAACTAACTAACTAAACTAACTAACTAACTAACTAACTAACTAACTAACTAACTAACTAACTAACTAAACTAACTAACTAAACTAACTAACTAAACTAACTAACTAAACTAACTAACTAACTAACTAACTAAACTAACTAACTAACTAACTAAACTAACTAACTTACTGACTAACTAACTAACAGACATTTTGACAAAACAATTATTATCTCGAAAAACATAATTTTTTTGATGTTCACTTATTAGAGCTTTTTTGTAGACCGAAATGCCGTGGTTTCGCTCAATTTTTTTAATCAAAATAGTTTAAGGCGTTTTTGAGATATTATATTTCGAAAAAAGAAGGAAAAAACACTTTTTTCATGCACGATTACAATACTTGACCATACCCTGTATGGTAAAGTAATAAAAACAGAGGATTCCTTTACTGGCTGAATTCCTCTCTGTTTTATAAATTTTTGGACATCCCTCTTTCCTTCATCAGCGTTTATTTTTTAATATTAAAATTTTGAGATTTCATAGATACTAATTTTTTTACTTTTAAAAGACATTGGTTTCATTTTAGATTAATTGATGAATTATTAATCTAAATTGAAAAGTTTTATTTTGCCGAGAGTAGCAGAGTTGTTGATTCTCTATATGAATTAATCTAAAACCTACTCGAAATATATATATATATATATATATATATTAAACCTCTTACGACTAAACAAAAAAAAATATATCTATGTTGAATCTAAAGAAACAGTGAATTTTAAGTTATTCCTTATAGAAATTTGCTACGATGCACCCTTTCATGGGTACAAATTACTTTACAAACAATGATCCAGAAATGGTAAATATTCCAGAGGCAATTCATCAACTACCGTCAAAAGGAAAGAGGTTGACCATACAAGGGTCAAATATCATTATTACATAAATAAACTAAAAATCATTTTTACCCTTCGAAATACCAATCTATTTATAAATCTATCGATAATCTATATACTATTATACTTATAGAGAGAGGTTTGTTCCATTGACTCATCACGCTACAGAATAAACCTATATTTTTTAAATCCTAAGGGGTTGAAAAGTGGTAATATATAATGATGGGGAAAAGTCGTAGATAAGGATGGACAATACTTTGAATAAAATACATTGTCCAATTTATCTGAATAAAGCTTCAAAGGTACAAAAAAAACCCTCAAAACTTATTTGTAGACCTAATTTTAACATAAAACTATTTTCTTAGAAAATCAAAATTCGGGCTGACTTACACACTAAGAAATAATTCGAATGCCACGGAGATGAAAATGGATTTAGAAATTCACAGATTTTTCAATATATGAATATCGAAAAGTTGCGAGGGCGTGCTTGGACTAATGGCGGGCTGCTTCTCGAAGTTCAGAAAAACTTATAACAAGAAAAAAACAAAAGACAAAATCAAGTATTTAAATAATAAAATAATAAATGGTAATTATATATATATAAACTAGCTGCAAGGCACGCCCCCTGGACCCCCAACCCACGAACCCCACCCTCACACTCCACTCCCACCCACCACACCCCCCGAAACCCATCCAGCACCCCTATCCCCGCACCACGCACCCGTGCCCAACCCCCGCCCCCACATCAGCACACCAACACTCCATCCCGCACTCTACTCCCCCCTTCCCCCGAAACCCACCCAGCACCAAAATTTGGTTGAGTTTGCTCCAAGGGCAAGAATTTACATATTTAAAAAAATATATATCGTCGCCTTAGAGTGCAAACTTGCTAAATCCATTTTTATCATATATGAGATATTAGATGACGAGCGAGCCTTCGGCCTGGCATCACCTAGGCCCTGGCGGGGAGCATCTTGTTCATACCAATTTAATAATTTAAATTTAAAATAATACTGTAAGTATTTAAATAATGTGCTGAATGAAATTGATTCAACATTAAGGAACAATAAGGAAAGATTTATTTAACACATTGTCTAAGCAAGATCTCTATCTTATCAATCAGAATCGTCCTAATATTTTAACGCTTCTCTATTGGCTAAGCACTCGCCAATCAAATTATTTGGATACAAACATACATACTTTTCCATTTTATATATATAGATTAATACCATTCGAAAGAAAAAGAGATGCAGCATCGTCCAAGTAAAATTGCTACTTAAAATTACCATCGTAAGTTGTACAAAAAAAATGTGAAAAATAGTTTCTTTCCATAACAACAATATTAAATTTTGTTTGTTTTTTCTCTGCCCTGTAAAATTTCCTTGTTGTGAGTTAGCAGGTTTACACTCTAAGGCGATAATATATATATATATATATATATATATATATATATATATATATATATATATATTTATATATATTTTAAATATTAATTTTACTTCTAATTGTAGCTCAAATTAAAAGTTAAATTATTAATAAAACGGAATTAGAGCAAATCATATGGATTGCACAAATCGCGTCGGAATATTTTTATCCCAGGTGTACTTATAATGAAAATGACCTTGAGTGTCCTCTCCACAAAATTTCGCCCTCTATTTGTTTCTTTAATAACCATCCAATTAAACTTTTGGCTTGTTTCGTTTCTTGATAATTCCCTCATTATTCTTTGATTTCTTTATCGTAAATAAAAACAAAAAAATGCATCTCAACATCCCTTATATTTAAAGGGATGCTTTAATATGAAACGAAACTTAAACGAATTTATGAGGTAAGATTTTGGAAAAATTAGCATATTCATAAATAAATAAATAAATAAATATATTCACAAAGAGAAACAAAGAGGTTGTCCTCTTCTTGATTATATACAAATAAATAATATATATACAGATATATAATTTCGGTATATGTGTGTGTATGTTTATTTGCATCAAACAATAGTTACCATACTTTTCAAGATTCAGGAGTCTATCAGGTACTAGATAAGTTGCATCTTTTTGGTATAACATCTTCTTGCATCACTATCCTTAAAAATGCAACCAGCAGGTGCAAATAACACCTTCAAGACATAATATATTGTATTACTGAAAAAAAGTGAGGATTAAGGGCCTATAATATGTCATTTGTGAATTATATTGTGAGATTGAATTTATATAGTAATCAGGTGGTATAAGGAACTCAACCTCATACATTTGATTATAATATGGAAGTCCAACTACTTTACAGGTAAAAATTTAGGAAAAATTATTTTCCATTTTGTATGCATGCGTTGTAAAGTATTGCATGCTGATTTGATTCTAGGAAATAATAGATGGTATTACTAAAAAAAGAAAGAATTAAGGACCTAATATGGGTCAATTGCTAATTACATTGCAAGATGTTATGTATATAGTATTTAGGTATAAGGAAATCAATCTCATGAATTTGATTATAATTTAGGAAAAATTATTTTCCATTTAAATAAGTAATCCATGCTTGTTTGATCCTCTTCGAATCAATTATTAATACTGTGAAAAGTGGCCTCACGAAATGTTCTCTACTAACCCATGCCTCTATTCCCAGCTAGATACTCAATAAGTCCCAAAGCGCAGGGGTTACCATGATCATGTTTCAATTGTTATATATTATTATTTTTTAATTATTTTTATTTTATTTATTTATTTTTTTTTATTTTTTTATTTTTTTTATATTTATTTATTGTCAACAGGAACACATCCCATTTAGACAGCACATCAGTAAAGTGTTAGTAGTGTTAGTGAGGGAGCCGAGTTTTAGCCGGAAGAAATTTTCTATGCTAGCCAGGGTCGAACTCGGGTCTCCCGCTTCAACATCGTCATCAACGATGCTGAAGCGGGCCCAGCGCCTTAGCCGGGACAACCCGACTTATTTATTTAATTTAATTTATTTTTATATTTTATATATTTATTATTTTATTATTAATTTATTTTATTTTATTGATCTAATTTAATTTTTCACGTGGAAATCAAACTACTTTATAGGTAAATATTTTGGAGAAAAATTGAGTAGACCTTACCTTTTATGCCTTCAAAAGTTAATGTTTTTGATAAACAGTTGGACTATATTATAGATTTGCGGAATTCCTTTAAAGAAATTTCAACACTTTGGTCATTTTTAATTGTTTACTCATTTCAACATTGTCACTTGAATGAATAGGTTTTATTCAATAATTCCAGGGTCGATGGTCATGTAATCCTATTCAAATCCATTATAATTATTATTTATTTATTTATTTTTTAATCATATATATTATCCAGGTATAAGGAACTCAATCTCATGTATATAATCTGGAAGTCGAACTTATTTATAAGTTTTGGAAAAATTATTTTCAATTTAAATATCTGAATTTGATGATATTCAATTCCATTATTTTTATTATTTTTTTTTAAATCAAATATAGTATCCAGGTATAAGAACTCAATCTCATGTATTTGAATATAACTGGAAGTCAAACTATTTTATAGATAATAGTTTTGGAAAAATTATTTTCACTTTAATTGTTTGCATTCTGTTGGAATGTAATGAATACTGATTTGATTCTCTTCAATTCCATTATTATTATTATTTTTTTTTTTAATTATTTATAGTATCCAGCTATTTGGAATTAAATCTCATGTATTTGAATATAATCTGAAAGTCGAACTACTTTATAGGTAGTAGTTTTTAATTAATAAGGTAAAGGGTGTGTGGTTTCATAGTGAATGAAATAAAACTCAAAAGAGGTTTATACAAACTCAATATATTTCGGATTATTAGTCCATCATCAGGTGTTTACAGGTTAAAACTAAAAATCATTAGTTTTAACCTGTAAACTCCTGATAATAGACTAATAATCCGAAATATATTGAGTTTGTATAAACCTCTTTGAGTTTTATTTCATTCACTGTGAAACTACACACCCTTTAACTTATTAATTAATATCCTGTTTCACTTAAAACATACACCACTTTCTCTAAGTAAAAAAGTAGTAGTTTTTATATTCAATTTAAATGTATACATGCTATTGAAATAATGAATGCTTATTTGATCCAATTCAATTCCATTATTATTATTATTTTTTTTAAATCTTATATACTATCCAGGTATAAGGAACTCAATCTCATGTATTTGAATATAATGTAGAAGTCCAACTACTTTATTGTATAGTTTTAGATAAATTATTTTGTATTTGAGAAGTTCTTATCTTTTATACCTCCAAAAGCCAATTTTTTTGGTAAAGAGTTTGGGCTATACCATATAGGTTTGCCGAGTTCCTTTAAAGAAATTCCAACCCCTTTTCTTTGGCAATTTGATCATTATCACTTGAATTAATTGGTTTTATTCAATATTTCCGCAGATGAAATGTAATGAATACTGGTTTGATTCTCTTCAATTCCATTATTATTATTATTATTTTTTAAATCTTATATACTATCCAGGCATAAGGAACTCAATCTCATGTATTTGAATATAATGTAGAAGTCCAACTACTTTATTGTATAGTTTTAGATAAATTATTTTCTATTTGAGCAGTTCTTATCTTTTATACCTCCAAAAGCCAATTTTTTTGATAAAGAGTTTGGGCTATACCATATAGGTTTGCCGAGTTCCTTTAAAGAAATTCCAACCCCTTTTCTTTGGCAATTTGATCATTATCACTTGAATTAATTGGTTTTATTCAATATTTCCGCAGATGAAATGTAATGAATACTGGTTTGATTCTCTTCAATTCCATTATTATTATTATTATTTTTTAAATCTTATATACTATCCAGGCATAAGGAACTCAATCTCATGTATTTGAATATAATGTAGAAGTCCAACTACTTTATTGTATAGTTTTAGATAAATTATTTTGTATTTGAGAAGTTCTTATCTTTTATACCTCCAAAAGCCAATTTTTTTGATAAAGAGTTTGGGCTATACCATATAGGTTTGCCGAGTTCCTTTAAAGAAATTCCAACCCCTTTTCTTTGGCAATTTGATCATTATCACTTGAATTAATTGGTTTTATTCAATATTTCCGCAGATGAAATGTAATGAATACTGGTTTGATTCTCTTCAATTCCATTATTATTATTATTATTTTTTAAATCTTATATACTATCCAGGCATAAGGAACTCAATCTCATGTATTTGAATATAATGTAGAAGTCCAACTACTTTATTGTATAGTTTTAGATAAATTATTTTGTATTTGAGAAGTTCTTATCTTTTATACCTCCAAAAGCCAATTTTTTTGATAAAGAGTTTGGGCTATACCATATAGGTTTGCCGAGTTCCTTTAAAGAAATTCCAACCCCTTTTCTTTGGCAATTTGATCATTATCACTTGAATTAATTGGTTTTATTCAATATTTCCGCAGATGAAATGTAATGAATACTGGTTTGATTCTCTTCAATTCCATTATTAATTTTTTTTATGATATACAGTATTCATGTATAAGGAACTGAATCTTAGTGGTTTGGGAAAAATAATTTCCCATTTAAATATAAGCATGTTGAAAAGTAATGCATGCTCGTTTAATATACTCTTCAATTACATTATAAGTAAAACTGAAGAGAAAATGATGTTTGAGGTAGGTTCTTGTTGCTTTCCTGAGTGGGCTAGAAGAGGCCGTACCTCATCAGCCACTTTCATTTTATCAGAGTCGTAAAAAACGACTAGGATGGAACGTGAAAGCAACAATTTACTGTAGCCCATACCAGTTAATGCTGTGCATTGTAAGCACAACACCAGAGGTAGCAATGGGCGATTTGACTTTAAAGTCCTCTCAGAATATTTTGTATTGAAATTCGGAGTTTTTTAAATTTTCAATTTTTGATCATTATTTATCAATATTTTTCTAAACAAAAAAAATCAGGTAAATAATATTTTTTATTAACATAAAAGTAATATTGAAATTATTCGTTTTTTTTTTTTTTTTTTTTTAGTAATTGGCTTAAAAATTATTCTTTATTTTGGACGGATTTATTCCCATTGCCCGTCCGGATTATTGATTCAAATAAAAAATCTTCAAAATCACTTTTTGATCTATGTTTAGGATAAATGTCTGAAATGTGTAGAAAAATCATTTTCAAACATAATTTTTTGTGTACTTCTGTATGGATTACTCATGATAACTCAAGAAGGAAAGTTCTTAGAAAGTTCGTTCTGGTGCGAAAATGACCAAAATATAGAATTTTTTAGATTTCAGGCTTTTTACTTTCAGAGTTTCCAGGTAAAAAAAAATATCAGAATAAAATAAAATCATTATATATTAGTAGGGAGCTTTCAAACGATTGTAGCCGAGGGGACCTAATATCATGTACTGTACACCTACTTCCACTTTCATTTCCAAATAGAAGACAATAGATGAAGGGCCATTATCTAATGCAGTGGTTCTTAACATTTTTAAGCCGTGATCCACATTTGAGAAATCTGTTCATGTTGCGACCCAACTCAGATATATAATTTTAGAGAGATAGAAAGATAAAAAAGATACACGGAAAATTTAATAAAAAAGTAGGTATTTTAAAAAAGTATTGAGAAAATTAAGATATATTTTGAAACTTATTGAAAATAAATGTAGTAAAATATTTAAATATTTTTTAACGACTCTGCGCGACCCAAAGAATATGCTTCGCGACCCATAGATTAAGAACCACTGATCTAATCAATTCCAAAATAATTCCACCTAATTCCAAAGACGTGTACACCTAATTCCAATCGCGGTTCACCCCTCGATTGTATCTAATGTTGTGAGTTTTTGCAGACACGTTTGGGATAAGTTTCATTTTTCTAGTTCGAAACAAAGTCTTGAAAAAACACCATTTTTTTAAATATGTATCCATTATTTGAGTTTAAAGTTAAAGTTGGCGGTGTTTCATAGTAACCAACTTGAACTTCAAACTCATTATAATTTGACCCAATGTTTCACTAATAACCGAGGGGTGAACAGCGACCTAATATGCTGTACACCTACTTCCACTTGTACTTCCAAATTTTTCCAAGTAATTCCAAATATTTCCAAGTAATTCCAAATATTTCCAAGTACTTTCAAATATTTCCAAGTACTTCCAAATATTTCCAAGCACTTCCAAATATTTCCAAGTACTTCCAAATATTCCCAAGTACTTCCATTATTTCCAAGTAATTTCAAATATTTTCAAGTACTTCCAAATATTTTCACGTACTTCCATATATTTCCAAGTACTTCCAAAATACTTCCAAAGAGGTGTACACCTACTCCCAATCACGGATCACCCCTCACTAATAACCAACACCGTGTTCCCTAAGTTTTATCCATTTTACTGGCCACAAACTATTGAACTAAGAGCAAATTTTAATTTCTTAACCTGATTCATAAGAACCGAAGTTCAAATATTCTTCACTGCATTAATTGCAAATGTTTTGAAATGAATTGTGTTGATTGACCCCCAGGGATGGAAATAGGGGTGGCTTGGTCGATGTATTGGTCGTTCGGGCACACACAGTCCTTCCAAAAACTAATGGAAAACTGATTGTGTAGTATTGACTGATTTTCGTGGTGAAAATATAATACTTGACACTTCACTTGTCTCCGAGATGTGGGAGGAGCGGGGGTGGCAAAGGGGGACGGAGGGGGATTGGGAGGGGAGGGTGCGTGGTGGAGGCAACGAGCCATCGTTATGCGCAGCCCTCGAGATTAGGACCTCAAGCTCCTCCAGCTTCCTAATCCTAATTAGCGCAGTTTCACAGCCTAGCTAGCGACAGCCATCTTACATTTCAAATCAATTTTTTTAAAAATATAGATTCCAAATCAAATCCGAAAACACGATTTATACTTAGGAAAACGACAAATGGATGAGAAAAAGGAAAACAAAAGAGATCGTAATGAATGTTTAGCAATTATTTCTGAAATGAATCGTCAACTTTTTTCTTTACCATACAGGTCATGGAGAAGTATTGTAATCGTAGATGAAAAAAATGTTTCATAAAGAGAAATTAATGACATTGTTCTCTGTTTGATGCAAATAAACATATACACCGAATATAAAAATGTAGAGGAATATAAGTATATCGTGGACTTAGTTCGAAAAGTCATTAAGTAACATTTTCTTATATTTGAGATAACCCAATTTCAATCTCACGATTAGTTTTAAAAATACTTATGTAGCAATTTAATTGTTTAGATTTTTGTTTTTTGTAATTATAAAAATGTTTCATACCTCACACAATTGTGTAAAATACTTTACAGTGTTATAGTAGTGTTTCACAAAGAGGAAATAAAAATTAAAAAAAAAAAAAAAAAAATTTAATTATATATTGGAGATTTTTTATTTATCTCTATACATATTTCGGGTTACGAGCCCTTCATCGGGGGGTTTAACAAAAGACTATAACCCGTTAAAAAACTCCTGTGTTTAATATGTTTCACTATAAACCAACACCGATTTCCCTAAATGCTATTAAAATGCTTTATTGAAGGAATTATAAATTTTATAAATATTTTAAATTTTATAAATAAAATTTATATTTAGAGCAGAAGACACACTCTTTTATTGTCTCCTTCAATATATAAAAATTCAGCTACCCTCGGCACAAAAACTTTTAATTTAAAATAATTTACATTTATTTATTTATTTTCTTCGCTCTGTAAAATCAGAACATCGTGCACTTAGTGAAATGTTTTTTTATATTTAATAGGGTTTGTGTTATTTTGATTCACTTAAAGTATATTTTTATATCGATAAATATGATCGAAACACACAACTACGTACTATTAGATGAAAATCCACCAAAGTGTACCTAGTGACTTTTCGCAAGAAACCTACGATATACCTATATGGGGTCATTTATTTACCCGATCGGATATAGAAAAATTCGTTTTGCTATTATAGCCACACTTTTACTATAACAACAAAACGAATCTTTCTATATCCATTAGGGTAAATGACCCTATGAGAAATATCAGATAAAATATTTTTAATTAAAAAGACTGATGACGAAGGTAGAACACCTTCGAAACTATAGTCTCAAACAAATAAATTATTATATATTCATATTTATATAAATATGGTGTACCTACCTATATGTATATATTAATCAGAGGACAAAATCATATCATTGATTTTTCTTAATTAATCAACAACTCTGCTATCGAAATATCTCAAAAACGGCTTATATAATTTTGATTAAAAAAATGAGCAAATTCACGACGTTAAGGTCTACAATCAAACCGTGTATAGGGAACCAAGAGAAATTTATATTTTAAGAGATATTAATTATTTTGAAAAAATGTGGGTGAGTGCATGTGTTATCAAATGTTATGTACATAGGTAGGCTCTAGCTCAAAAAACTAATATAAATTATAAAATGAAATTCTATATTTAGATATTTTATATGGAGATTAAGAGCTAATAATATTTTAGTTGAAGTAGTGTCAAAAATTAGGTGGGATGGTTTTTAAAATTTTGAACCCTTTTTCCGATTTTCACAGTCACCCTTAAGGACCCTATGAAAATATTTGCTAAAACAATCAATTTTATTTTTTAATTAATTTTAATACAAAAGGGAAGGTGGGGGGAGTTGTATGGTAAATTCACGAGATGACTACATCACATATTGTGTTTTTTTAATTCATTCTAGAATTTTTTTTCTTATAGGCACGTGTTTAAAAATGTCTGAAACGTGGAGATTCATTTTCAAGCATTATTTTTTACAAATGAACACGTATGAAAAAAATATATATATTCTCTTATATTCGACATATCTTCATATCTACATAAATATGTATAAAAAAATATAAATAAATTATTGATTGTTTTTTAATATAATAAAAAAAAATACAAATCTTTATAAAAATAAATATAAAAAATTTTAAAATTATAAAATATATAAAATTAATTATTAAAATTAATTATTTTAAAATTATTTTATAACTATCGTTTTTTTAAAGATTTGTATTTTTTTATTAAATATGTTTATTGTGCAAAAAAATATTGGAAATTTTGAATAAATTCAATTCTCTGGTTGTCGGGCAAGGTAAATTTTTGCTGATTTTTCCTTATAAGTTTTAAAAAAATTTCTAAATATAAATTTGATAATAATTTATTCCCCTTGATGTAATTCTAAAAGTGCAGATCGATTTAAGACATGTGAGAAAAGATGAAAAAATGGAAACTAGGAAAATTTCTATAAAAAATCATCAATCGAGCGTTAATTTCGAAAGGGTTTTCAATCAAAATAGCGAACGAGAATTTCAACTTAACTTAAAAGCACCGTCTACTTGTAGGGGGGTTTCTACGTTTTCGAAAGTATCGAAAATCTCGATTTTTTTTCTAAAAAACTGCTCATTGAGAAATCGTCGATGGGGTGGATGGCTTTTGTTAAAAAAGGTAAAAAAAAGGTAGGATCTTTGGAAAGGCTGTTTGCCTAAAAAATCCCACGATTTTAGCCCAAATCGGGGGAAAATATAAATATTCCTTTTAAAGCAAAAAAATTTACGTCTATTTAAATCGACCTTTTTTTCTGTTAAATATAAAATAAGGGATTATTCTCATGAAAATCCGTTTTTTTCCCCAATTTTTTATACAATGCACTTAAATTTCTCAAGAAACTGGAATTTGCCATATGGTGGAAGACCCTTTTTTAACCAATCGAAACGATCGCAAAATTAGGACAAAGCCGTTTTTTTCTGAAGAAAATGATAGCAAAATTTTTAGGTCATATTTTTTGGCGTTCCCTCGCTTGATCCCCACCCCGACTTCCTCTTACCCTTCACATCGCTCAAATTTTAATTTGAGAATCGCTTAACAAATTATTCCATATCAAATTGATACTAGTTTCGGAAGTATTTTTTTTCACTTATTCATTTTTTAGGATTTATTACTATCTTCATAAACACTCAAGGTGAAATAAAGAAACCTGAAACTAAATATTTAATTTTTTCAAAAGACGTGAAATCTAAAAGTTCAATGTACGTGCAAATTAACCTAAATGATATAGATATGTAGTACGAAATTATAATATATAAATATAGAGAATTCAATAGTCTTCGTATTCTTGTCCTTTTTGACCTGGACTACCCTTCGAGAGGGGAGGGGTTGTATCCCTAGGGTCCAGCTTCTATGTGAACATTTCTCATTTAAATTATTTTTAACTTAATACTTTTATAACTAATATTTTTAATTAAATTAAGGAATGTAGTGTTGGTTTCTAGTGAAACATTATGTTAATTATAATTAAGGGGAGTTTTTGTGAAATTTCATTTCTATAAAAAAACTCCACTTAATTATAATATATTTAATTTCGAAGGAGACAATAGAAGATTGTGTCTTGTGCTGGAATGATATAATTTATTTATAATGAGACCATAGTTTCGAGAGCTTTTCCCTCTTCATCAGCCCATTACAATAGATTCACAGTAATAGACTGATGAAGAGGGAAAAGCTCTCGAAACTATGGTTTCGTTATAAATAAATTAAAAATTTGTAATTCCAGCAAAAGACACACTCTTTTATTGTCTCCTTCAATTTACGAAAATTCTGCTACTCTAGACAAAAAAACTTTAAATTTATTTTTATTTATTTATAATTGAAGAAAGACTGATGATGAAGACCAAGTCTTCGAAACTATAGTCTCAAACAAATAAATAATATATATACAGATATATCATCTCGATATATATATGTGTGTATGTTTATTTGCATCAAGCAGAGGACAACCTCTTTGTTTCTCTTTGTGTTTTTAAATTTATATTTAATTTCATTAAATATCATTGTTAAAATATATTTTTATAAAACAAATATATTTAAACAAATGCTTAATATGACAAATCACTAATAATTTGTTGAGAGCGTAGTCTTGAAAAATCTATACCACCATTTTTTTTTTTTTATACTAAGAAAAGTATTTTAAAAAGATGATTCATATTTGGATTAAACTGAAGCTGGTCAACCAGTAGGGATCAAAAGTGGATAGTGAAAAAGAATATTTATAATATTAGATAATAGTAATCTCAACAAAAACACTTGTGTAAAAAAAGGCTAAGTTCGATTAATAAAATCCGTTTGCCAAAAAAGTAGTGAGATCTAATGTGCTGCCAAGTTCAACATCATCAATTTATTAAATGAGTCGAGAATATATTAGTAACTTCAATTAAAACGCATGTTTTTCATTTCAGATGTCCTTCTATATTTTTTATTGATTTCACATTTTTAGTTGAAATTATTTTCCTAAAACTTGGCTTTTACGCATTAAATTATTATTATTATTGTTTGATAGGGCCTCCACCACTCCCTCTTATTAAGATCCCATGATATGGTAACTAGTAATTCGTGACATACATAATAATGCGTAAAAGCCAAGTTAAATTAAAATTATTTCAACTAAAAATGTGAAATCAATAAAAAATATAGAGGGACATGTGAAATGAAAAACATGCGTTTTAATTGAAGTTACTAATATATTCTCGACTCATTTAATAAATTGATGATGTTGAACTTGGCAGCACATTAGATCTCACTACTTTTTTTGGCAAACGGGTTTTATTAATCGAACTTGGCCTTTTTTTACACAAGTGTTTTTGTTGAGATTTCACTTCTTTTGTAAGTTGGATGGGAATTTAGCCTACAAGATCCACGCATTTATTTTAAAGGCTGAATTTTCACTCCATCATTTTATGTCCTGAAGAAGGGAAAGTTTCGATTTTTCAATTTCGTCCTTTATTAATGTGTCAAGCTTTACCAGTATGCCAAATTTCAGCATTCTAGGTTGATTGAATTTTTAGTATATGTTAATTGGGTCTATAAATTTCACCCCTTCATTTTAGGTCCTGAAGAAGGGAAAGTTTCGATTTTTGGATTTTTCCCATTAATTGTACCCCAAACTCTACTTGCCTGCCAAATTTCAGCATTCTAGGGTTAGCGGAAGTACTCTAGAATTTTGATGAGTGAGTCAGTCAGTGAGTGAGTGAGTGAGTGACGAAAAAGCCTATCTTTGGCTTCTTGTAACTTGGATGGTATAAACAGTAGAAATATGAAATTTTGTAATTTAGTTAAGCTTATGGACCAGTATTCTGGGAAAAAATTTCAGCCACGTAGAGGTTTCCATTACGAAGTTACAGAGGCGTCAAAATGGCCTGAGTTGTTTCCTGTAAAGGGTAGTCTGGCAGTGCACACATCCACGCTCGAATCGAACTTGGCTGGGGCACTGCCGTGCCCCCAGAATTAATATTTATAATACAGGGTGGGGCATAAAGATCTGCCGCATTTTGAAGGGGTATAAAAAAATGAAAAAATTTAACTAGAAAAAACTAAATATATTTTTGTAAAGAACATAATTTTTTTTTTTTAATGTGTTTTAAACATTATCAGACAAAAAAAGTGGAGGGGGGTCAAAAATGAAAATTCTAGCCCTTTCGACCAAACTGAACCAAATTTTTTATACATATTCTGTGGGCCCCCAGAAGGCTAGAAATGCAAAAACTAACCAAATTAACTAGAATAGAATTTCAATTTTGACCCTCTCCCCTTTTTTCGTCTGATATAAAGTTAAAACACATTTAAAAAAAAATGTATTTTATGTTATTTTCAAAAATATATTCAGTTTTTTTTTTTTAAGTTAAATTTTTTCATTTTTTATACCTCTTTATGACTCACTCTGTATTAGATAATAGTAATTTAGTAGATGATTAATTTATTTGTGACTAGCAACCCTCGAAATTTCAATAACGATTTTTTTATTTGAAAATACTCAATAATTTAAAACGTGAAAACATTTATTTAATAAATGCTAGTAAAATCGAGATTGAATTCAAGTGAAGTCTCAACGAAATGCCTGTGTCCTGAAGTGTCCCAGCACATACTTCGTAGTCAGTCTATTTGTTCTAATCATGTGCCAGAGGGGCAAATGGGCTCACCAGGCCACTAATGGATTTCTTCCGGTCAAAGGTACATGAGCCGCAAACTAATATTTTTACTATAGCACTCTAAATACTTGACAAACTAATATACTATATGTAGACTATTAACAAATGTTACAAAAGAAACACAACAAAAGGACCAGTGTGTGACACCGAATGAGAAAAAAATACATTTTCTAAAATCAATTCGTTTACATTTTTTTTATTATCTATTTTTTGTGGTTTCGCTAACTAAATATAAAAGTTTTTGCTTAAAACCACAAAGCACATTATTATTATAGGATTTATTTTTCATCAAAAATAAAAATAAATAAATAAAAATATATATTAACTTTTGTTTTAATGTTTAATTCTATAATTTCTTCCTATAAAAAATAACGATAAATTAAAACAATTAAATTAAAGGAGACAATAAAAGAGTGTGTCTTCTGCTGGAAAAATAAATTTTTTAATTTATTTATATTGAGACTATAGTTTTGAAAATTACAAATCGAAGAAATTTTGTTCTGGTGCCAAAATATGTAAAATAATTAGATTTTGGTTTTCTTAGCTACTGAACTTACGGCTTAAAAATGTAGACAATCAAACAACAATTCAATCGATTATAGGCTCTTGAACGGTTTAAACTAATGAGATTTAACAGACAACTATTAATAATGAATTTTCGAATATTTAAAAAATTCTTCTTTTTCTTATATTTTCATTTTCTAAAATATTTATTATTTCAGCAATTTTTATGCTACGACACTAATTAAGTCTAATACTTATCATTCTAGTACAAGGAGACAAGGAATCGAGGTTTTCTAGAACAATCACAATTAATTGATAATTTCTCTCTTGGACTAAAACTTGCCAGGACTTGTCTTTTAGATCTTTGCACGTTCTCACATGTCAATAAATAATGAATAGTCAGGGATTATTAAAAAATAAATTATCATTCCTCATATCCTTCTATAATCCCATTCGATTTAAACCCGTGGCCCAATATAAAGTCATAAAATTCCTTAAAACATTGAGATTTAAATGTAGATACTGAAAAACACAAAATAATTTGGCCTGATAATTTTTTTTTTTTTTTAAATAAGAAATCTGAAAATCTACTGAGAGGTTTTCGAAAAATTAAAGTGCTAATTTAAAATTTTTAACCTAGAAGTAGATTTCAAAATTTCCGAAAAAATCATCATCATTTTGGTCTATTTTTGACTTAATTTTCATTAAAAAAAATTTTCTACTTGCAAACTTTATGATTGAATGTTCTAGAACAACAATTAGATACCGATCCGAAAGAAAAATTTAATATTGTCCCATTATTACTATGAGGGGAAAAAATAATAAAGTTCTTATTTCTACATTATTACCTGTCTTTTTTGAATAACAAGTATCAATAGAATTATAATATTTTATCCGTGGTCCGGGACAATTTTTTTTCTTCAAATGTAGCTCGTGTAAGTCAAAAGGTGGGACACCCCTGTTGTAGATGACAACCTGTTGTGATTTTCTTAGAAACTTAAAGTCTAATATTATCGGAAATTTGAACTCTTATATATATTTTGAGAAAAATCCAGTGCCATTCCAATTTTGACTAAATTCAAAATTCGAAATACTCAACAATCTTTTTTTTTAATTATAGGGCATGCTATGTATTTAAATTTAGAATCACTAGACCAAAAAATTTTACAGATGAAGATTTAATTAAATCTTTGTGTTCGATTCCTGAGGGCGTGAAAACAACCCTTCTGACATATTATTGAAAATAATCCATTCCATTTCGGATCTAGTAGATGACAACCTATTGAGATTTTCTTAGAAATTTAATCTCTACTTCTATCTGTATTTGGAACTCTTACATCAACACACTCATTTGCCAAATTTAATTTTTTAGCTTTAATAATTTTGAAGCAAGATGGCTAAGGCGAAAATGGATATAAAGACAGAGAACAAACACTCACTATAGTTCAAATAGCGGCATCTTAACTATTAATAAATCTAGAATTGCTCAAACGATATTAGGATACTTAAAATAAGTATATCATTTATTCATAATGAATAAAGATCTATTTCGCCATAATCAAATCCAACATTTTTTTTATTAATGATACTGATACAAGAACCAGCGCGGTAACTAGATTTTTTAGGGCCCCTATATTTTTTGGAAGAAGTAATTATAGTTCAAATAGATATCATATAAAAAATTTATTGTACACATAAATATATTACATTATTTATATTATAAGAATATTTAATTTTCATTTAATTGTACTCTTCTAGCTTTCATTTGAGCAAACCCATTAATTATATCGCCATAATTAATATCCTTTGCGATGTTATACTCTATAGATATTATGGCAAGATTGGATAATCTATCTTGTCCAATAGTAGAACTATCTTGTCCAATAGTAGAACTTAAATAGTTTTTAATTAATTTTAACTTGCTAAACTCCTAGAGGTCGTGCCTGACTTTGCCGCATTCACTTTGAACTAATATTTAAAAAAATTCTATTTATTAATTCAATAATTTTTAAAATTATCCTATATATTTTATTTTAAAATCTCGAATAAAATTTTTGTAAAACAAATTTGTGAAGAAAATCCAATTAACAATTTCGTTTTAGGGCCCCCCTAGATCTCTGGACCCTGTGCGGGTGCACCGGTTGCACCTGCCTAGTTACGGCGCTGACAAGAACCCAAAAAGGTACAACCTCTGAAGTCCGCGGTAAACCCTTATGTCTTGGAAATAAGAAGAGATTTGAATGAAATATGATATCTTAACTATAAAGAAATCAAATTGAAAGTTTTTTGCCGAGAGTAGCAGAATTTTTATATATTGAAGGAGACAATAAAAGAGTGTGTCTTCTGCTGGAATTATAAATTTTATTTATTTATAACGAGACTATAGTTTCGAGGGCTTTGCTTGTAATAGACTGATGAAGAGGGCAAAGCCCTCGAAACTATAGTCTCGTTATAAATAAATAAAATTTATAATTCCAGCAGAAGACACACTTTTTTATTGTCTCCTTCAATATAAAGAAATCGTTTTTTCAGTGTACATAAAATGGTTTGTTTTTATCAATTTTGTTGAACATTTAAAAAAGAGAAATTTAAATCGTCGTATTTATAAAGACAAACCCACAGAATAAGTACCATATGAACTTTCGATTGTAGGTAATAATAAAGAATATTCTAAAATAAACAAGCTAAGTAATTAGAGAGACAATGAGATTAAATTTCGTTAAATTGAGTGGATAAAAGAGTGGGAGCGAGAGTGGTGTCAAATGTCAGGTGTCATCGGGTAACCCAACTACGATCAGTGTCAGTCAATCTAAAGTAGCAAGCAAATTGAATTGTCCGATTACCCTGCTATCTCATAATCGTGATTCCAAATATAATCATAAAAGCGTTGCCTGACATCCGGATTTTTTCAAGAACTTAGAAATGAAATGAAATTCTCTTCCTAAGACTAAAAAATTCCCGATTTTCCCATCTAGTAAAGTAAAGTATTTGTAATGGTACAAATAAAATTTCAGATTTTTACAGATTATTTCGTTTCATGATCATTTGAGACCAAAAAGGCGAGTTTTTATAGAATATCTATGTTCCTGTTGGTTTTGTTTGTTTATGTGTGGTCAAATTGTTTAACACGAAAATAAAAAAAAATGGAATTGTTATTCAGACAAATTTCAGATAGCAATAAATTGGCCGAATTAACGCTCGTTACGGTCTCCGCAATTATTTGTCGAGTTGAAACTAAGCATAAAGGTTAATAATAAAACTTTTTGATCTAATTTCAGCTCATTAGCTAAATTTTTTCTAGAGCTCCCTTTCAAGGATGATTTCTATCTGGAAGCTAGTGGTCAAAATCGAATCGCTTTTCGTTTGGCATATAACAAAAAAATGTTAGAAGTATAATAAACATTTTATACGACCTTTCTTTCTCGAGATATCGTAAACCAAGTTTTTGCTATAAATCTGTTTTTAATTATTATTGAAAGAAAAGTTTTGGCTTGAACTACCTAGAGTGCACATTTTTAATGTGGAAATCTCATCAGAATGCACCTTGTTTTGACGACTATTTCTAGAGACGTTTTCAATTGCTGGGGGAGAAGTCTATTGAGATGAACTTGAATCGATTATTATTTTCGTACTGACAATTATTCTAGCAGTTTCGGCCCATATATTAAATGAAACAGTATCTACTTAGCAAACGACGACCTTGGTACGTTTCAATCATTGGTTTCCAAAGGATCAGCGAAATTAAGAAACGTGAGCAGCGATTTGCTCTTAGGCAGGTGACCCTCTTCAGAAACTCTGTGATGTTGGAATCTTTATGAGCCTTTCCAATTCCAGTCGTATTGAGTGCATACTTATCCCACTGGAATTGAATGGAAGGCCTAAAGGGAAATATTGAGTGTTGCGATCTTCAATTTTCGCTAGAAACGTCATATCTCTACTCCTTAAGGGGATATGGTATTGTTAGTATATGCAGAAGCTGGCTACTATAGTAATAATAATAAATTCCGTCAAGTGTGAGTCGAACTCACATACAACGGCTTCCACATCTAATAAATATACCTACATATTAAATTGAAAGTTTTTGTGCCGAGAGTAGCAGAATTTTTAAATATTGAAGGAGACAACAAAAGAGTAATAGACTGATGAAGAGGGCAAAGCCCTCGAAACTATAGTCTCGTTATAAATAAATAAAATTTATAATTCCAGCAGAAGACACACTCTTTTATTGTCTCCTTCAATATTACTAGTTAATTGACCCGTCACTTCGTGAATTCAATACTTCAATACAAGGCAGACAGGCAACAAACAAATGATAATATCCTCCGAAAAACTTGAGATATCAAATTCCTCTTTTAAGGAGAGAATTAAAAAATAAGCTGACGTGTTCTGATGTGGCCATCCACTTGACTTTACCATACAACCTGGCCCCTCACTTACATTAATATTTAATAAAATTATTTATAAACATGTAGGGGAGGGGGTTAGTTTTTGCATTTTTAGACTTCTGGGGTCCCACTGATTATGTATACAAAATTTGGTTGAGTTTGATCAATGGCCAAGATTTTCATTTTTTGACCCCCCCCCATTTTGGGGGTTAGTCTTTGCATTTTTAGACTTCTGCGGGTCCACTGATTATGAATAAAAAATTTGGTTGAGTTTGCTCAAAAGACCTAGATTTTTAATTTTTAAACCCCCCCTCCACCCCCCTTAATTTTGGGTCGATATGCACCAAAATCTAATCAGCTCTTAATCTCAATGGACCAAAACTACGTGTGAAATTTGGTTTCGATATTCACACTAGTTTTTGAGCTAGCTCGTCCACAAAAATTTGGTAACGCACAGACTAACAGACATTTTGACAAAACAATTATTATCTCAAAAAATATAATTTTTTCGATGTTCACTTATTAGATCTTTTTTGTAGAGCGAAATGCCATGATTTAACTTAATTTTTTTAATCGAAATAGTTCAAGCCGTTGTTGAGATATTTTGAAAAAAAGAAGGAAAAAAAACACTTTTTTCATGCACGATTACAATACTTGACCATACCCTGTATGGTAAAGTAAAAAATGGAATTTTAATTTTAATAGTTGATCGGAAGTGATCTGGTACAAAATCGGATGTTTGAGGCCCTCCCATGCCCTTATTTTAAAGTGAATAATATTTAATACGAGTTTAGCCTAATTCTACTTAGTGAGATATTTACGGGGATATCAAACAGCTAGAAAATCTTTTTTATTTTTGACTATACGAAAAATCTAATCCTCCCCAAAATAATTATATTAACATTATAAGAAATTTTTTGATTTTGATGAAAATAAATGCATATAACTTGTAAATTTCAAGTTTGTGTCTTATTTAACTTAACAATGCTCTGACATATTTGAGAGATATACAGTAAAACCTCGTTTATCCGGCCCTCATTTATCCGGACCGGATTTGTAGACATTTTTATTTAAATAAATATTCACATAGATAATAATTTTTAGCTCTGATAGCAAGAATGTAATTATAATTTCACCAAATATTCATTCAAACGGCAGACGTGCTTAAAACAAAAGACAGTGGACCAATTCTTTGAAATGAAATGATGTGAAAAGTTATTTTATTATTTTCAACGTATGTATTTTTTTAAACAATTCTATGTAATTTTGATATAAACATGTCTTTTACTTTACCATACAGGGTATGGTCAAGTATTGTAATCGTGCATGAAAAAAGTGGTTTTTTTTTGCTTATTTTTTTCGAAATATCTCAAAAACGGCTGAAAATATTTTGATTAAAAAAATTGGGCGAAACCATGGCATTTCGGTCTACAAAAAAGCTATAATAAATGAACATCGATAAACTTATATTTTTCGATATAATAACTGTTTTGTCAAAATGTCTGTTAGTCTGTTAGTATGTGCGTTACCAAATTTTGTGGACGAACTAGCTCAAAAACTAGTGTGAATATCAAAACCAAATTTCACACGTAGATCTGTTGCATTGAGATTAAGCTGATTATATTTTGATGCATATAGACCCAAAATAAGGGGGGAGGGGGAATTAAAATTTAAAATTATAATATTTTCAAACTAAAAAACAAGAAAAATGAAATATACTATAAAATGAACTTATAATAACGAAAATATTTTTTTTTCTGGAGCCAAAATTAGGGGGGGGGGGTCAAAAAATAAAAATCTAGGCCATTTGAGCAAACTCAACCAAATTTTGTATACATAATCAGTGGGCCCCTAGAACACTAAAAATATAAAAACAAATCGCCCAAAATGGGGGGAGGGGGCGTGGTGTCAAAAAATGAAAATCTAGGCCCTTGGACCAAACTCAAACAGAAGTGTATGGTAAAGTCAAGTGGATGGCCACATCAGAACGTGTCAATTTATTTTTATTGTAAAAATTTCAAATTCGCTTATTTGAAGATTTGTTTTGTTCTTATTACTCATATATTGGGATTATCCGGTTTGCCTTTGGTACCAATTAGTCCGGATAAACGAGATTCTACTGTAATTAATTATATCAACGCTAATACTTTTACTTTTATACAAAACTAACCCTAAAAATTATATCTCTATTGAAGGACAATTTATCTAAAATATTAACCCATAGTTTGAGAAAATGAGAAAAAGAAATAAATTTAAGAAGATTTTCACATCTGTGAAAGGATGCAGATAGTGAAAAATGCGATATATTTAGCAAGTTTGTGGACCGGTTAGGCGCGCTCGTGTGTAGCTAGAGCGGGCAGGGATCGTAGCCCAGTGGCCAAGTCCACTTCCACTTCCACTTCCACTTTTATTTCGGGATCCTTTCTCCTCTTCAATTTTCCAAGGAGCTATGCTGTTAAATACTTAGTTCGTTTACACTGCTAAACAATTTGTGGATTCCTTTTATTTTGTTACTAATTTTAGCAAATTAGTACATGCTTTGTTACAGGTCGTTACTTTAGCAGATTAATTCACCTTTACAATAGACATAAGAGAGCTGGATTAATTTATGACCCTTACACATTTAAAAGTTTAAATTAAAAATCTGTCGTGATTTTAGTCAATCATATGAATAACGAATATAACTACCTCTCTTGAATATTTATTATACATTCTTTAAATATAGACAGATATAAAATTCTGGTCAAAATCTCGGAGTATTATATTTATTCAGTCTTCCGGCGACGTTTTAGACCCTCAATCGTATCTTTCTTCAATGCATAAGCTAGTCAATAAATATTTAGAATTAAATTTTATATTTATTGACTAGTCTCTGTCCTGAAGAAAGATATCATTGAGGGTCTGAAACGTCAATAAATATTTAAAGATTCGACTACACTGTGCCCTAAATAAGGATACTATTGAGGGACCGAATCGTCGGCGGAAGGATGAATAAAAATAATCCATCTAGATTTCGGCAGCAGAATTTTATTTGTCTCTATATTACCTAAAAAATATAAATATTTATTTAACATCGACCCTGAGAATTTACAAATTTTAGAATTTGTATACCTAATGTTCACTGTTTATTTCGTTTTTGAAATTAATTAAAAAAATTAAAAATATAATCCAATTGAAAAATATCTTAGGCTTTGAATAAACAATTTCTAATTTTCATAAAATTATACAAAAAAGACCCGAAATAGCTCTTAGCGATTTTATGACACTAATGATCAGGATTTTACCATAGTATTAAAGGTAACAGTAAACTTTTAATGAGTGGATTTTGATGAGGCAGTCTAAAATTCAACCAGACAGGTTATCGCAATACTTCCCCTTTTATATTCTATAGAATATAAATGTGAAAGTATAAAAGAGAGATAATTATAACAATTTTTTTATTCAAAAACCGACGTTTCGGAGGTTTATTCCCTCCTTCTTCAGGGTTTTGAAAAGGTCAGTGAAGGAAATCCTCTCATCTATGTGTCGTTCAGTCCTGGCTCAGTTACTAAATTGAAATACTACTTATATAATATTGTTTCTGCCACTGAGATAGGAGACAGTGGGGCATGTCACATTGGATTTCATTCACTGACCTTTCAAAACCCTGAAGAATGAAGGAAAAACCTCCGAAACGTCAGTTTTTGAATAAAAAGATAGTTATAATTATCTCTCTTTTTTGAATTTTGGATTGCCTCATCAAAATCCAGTCTACTCACTTATCAGTCCGTCTTCAAAAACTACTTCAATCTTATGTTGACTTTTAATACCAGAGCATTATACTATATTTTAAATAAATTAAATAAAAATTTTAATTTATTTAATATTAATTTAAATTATTTAAAAATTCGATGATAAAATTATAATTTGGCCGCATAACTTAGAAAGAAAGTCCTTTCCTGGTTTAACGTAGTACATTGATTTTCAAAAAGTGCTAAATAATAACTGAAAGTAATGGAAGGCAGCCTAGGGGTAGTGAAGAAAGAAAAGTTATCACAAATCCAAATAAGGTATAATTTATTGGATTTTCATTCCCTTCTTTCTTTCCTCTTTTCCTTTCAAACCGACGCGACGTTTTGGAGGATTCTCCCTCCTTCTTCAGGGTCTACAAACCAATATTACAAAATTATAAAAAATCGGGGATGATCATCATTCATTTCATCAACAATAAAACAATCATAAATACAAGTACGAAACAAAAGGCCAGATTATCAATAGAAATAGCAATTCACTTGCTTCAAAGGGTCAATGAAACAAACAAACAAAATGTTTCCTTCCTCTCTCCACAGCAGTGTTTAAAATTTTCTTCTTCCTTTAGCAGAAGCATTAAGGAGGTTCTTTCGCGACAATCCACACAAAAAGTTTTAGCCTCGTAACCACTCTATAAATATAAACGGTGCTAAAATTTTAGGTTATATATTTTTAATGTGACTGTACTTTTTACACTACTATATTCTCTTTATGAATGGATCGTTTCCAAGCCATTGTACTTACCTATATCCCCTCCACTAAAAATATTCGCACAAATATGTTGTTTTTTTTTATCAAAACTACTAGGTAAATAATTTCAATTTTTTTTTTAAGTTACTCCGAATATATTATTCTAACAAATATTAGTTTTTCATCAGGATGGTGAAAGTCCTTCAATGAAAAAAAGTAAAATAATGATCATTTCCCCACCCTTTCTCATGCTACCATATGCACAAAATTCCATTTTTAATTGCAATTATTTCATGTTTGGTGTGGTAAATCGTCTTCAAATTTTAACAATGTTTTTATTATGCTTTTAATGACTTATATTACAAGTTTCGAAGACTTCTTGAATATTTGCATTTCTGAAAGAACTACCTTAAAATAGAATGATGACCAAACCCGATTTTTTATAATTTTGTAATATTGGTTTGTAGACCATGAAGAAGGAGGAAGAATCCTCCGAAACGTCGGTTTGAAAGGAAAAGAGGAAAAAAGAAAGGAATGAAAATCCAATAAATTAGGTATAACTTATTTGGATATGTGTTGATTTTTTCTTGCCTTCCATTACTTTCAGTTAAAATGTCTACCAGTCCGGGTCTCTCCAGAGAAAATCTCGTGCTAAATAATTTTCTTACGAAAACGAGCTCGAAATCGGAGAGAGAATCATGTCTCCAGGTTGATTATTTCTTAGAAAATCATAAGATGGTGTCATCTATTAAATCCGATGGAATGGAATATTTTTAATTATATGTCAGAGGGGTTGTTTTTTACCCCTCGGGAATCGAACCCGAGTGCCAGTAACAGCAATCCGGGCCATCTGGCTCACCTGCGGGATGCGAACCTCTCTAACACATGTAATGTATCTTTGAGTAAAATATTTAAGCGTTTACATATGTTAGAGAGGTTCGCATCCCGCGGGTGAGCCAGGTGGCCAGGATTGCTGTTACTGGCACTCGGGTTCGATTCCCGAGAGGGTGAAAAACAACCCTTCTGACATATAATTATAAATATTCCATTCCATCGGATTTAATAGATGACACCATCTTATGATTTTCTAAGAAAATTTAATCTATTACCATAGGCAAATTGAAATCTTTCATATTGATGATTTCTTGTTAATCTGAAAATTCTAATGTCGTTGAATTGTCAGGCCAAGCCACCCCAACTCGGGTTTAAAGAAAATGAGCTGGTGAAACCGTTAGAGCCAACGTTTACAACGAGCATCGTTGACATCCGCCATTTGACTTGAATTTAAAATGGAGTATTGGTTTAAAAGAAATCCGACGAAATGAATGAAGGGTGCTGGAGAGATGGGTGGGGAGCGGAAGGGTAAATACGGGACATTTTCACCCTTGCTGCACACGCCTAACACGCGCGCCTTATTTAAGGACCACCTCAAGAGACCTCCTCCCTTTTAAGAAAGGGAATCAACGAAAACCAATTCGAGAAACATTAGAATAAAGGATGGGCTGCTGCTATTCGGAGCGAGTCCCCCCTTGTACCTATATGGTCTGGGTTTATTAACCGAAGGCCAATTGAAAACCTTACCTTTTGTACTAGCGCTCGTTTTCTTCAGAGCATTTTTAAGCATTACTCGATATGAATAGTAATTTCACTCAAAAACATAACGAATAATTTCAAATATTACTACTACTAGGGTATTATAAAAATATCTCAAAAGTAAAAAAAAATCCTTTAAAACTATCTTATCTATCAGCATGTCTACCATATGTGATAAATGTGCCTTGATCCTTGAGCTCCCGAATCGATACTTCTCTAAAGTCGGAAGGTGGTAGAATTTTCGTTCTGGTGCCAAAATGTTTCTCTTTCTAAAAAGAACAAGTAATTAGATATTTATAATTTCTGGTTAAAAAAAACCAAAGAATAAAAACAAAAAAAATTCAAACGTTATATAGGGACACAGGATTTTTTAAAGGATTATACCTAGTGGTGTTTCACAAGTAAAAATAAAAATTTAATCATATTTTTGGAGTTTTATTTTAAATAATCTATAAATATTTCGGGCTAAAAACCTAAAATATGTATAGAGTATTTAAAATGAATGTCTTTTGTAAACACAAACTCCTGATGATGGGCTAAAAACCCGAAATATGTATAGAGTATTTAAAATAAAACTTCAAAAATATAATTACAAATTTTTTTTTAATTTTTATTTTTACTTGTGAAAGACCACTATAACCCTTTAAAAACTCCTGTGTTTAATATGTTTCACTATAAACTAACACCGCTTTCTCTAAATGTTATATAGGGAGTTTGTGAATTACACTGTTTGACAAAAATTTCTCCCCCTAAACCTAACAATGGATTCCAGTAGAGTTTTCTACGCTGATTATCATGCAATTTCCCGATTTTTTACAACATGTCAGAGTTTTGAGATATTATCCGTCAAAATTACGAAAAATGCCATTTTGACCTATTTTCGAGTCCCATTAGATATTAAACAGCATTATTTGAAATCAAAATATTTTGTGGACGTAATAAAAAACACGTTATCTTATCGTATATCTGTGTAAAACAACTAAACACACTCAGGACAGGTATATGTGGAGAGGCGCCGACACCCGTTTCGGGTATGGCACAGAAGAAGAAAAAACAGCTATCCTCTTTGATTTTCAAATTACCACTTGTATTTAGTTTTTACTTATGGAAAGTGGTGTAGGTTTTAGGTGAAACATGATGTTAGTTAATAGAGTAAAGGGTGTGTAGTTTCACAGTGAATGAAATAAAACTCAAAGAGGTTTATACAAACTCAATATATTTCGGATTATTAGTCCATCATCAGGAGTTTACAAGTTAATACTTGAGTTTTATTTCATTCACTGTGAAACTGCAACCCTTTACTCTATTAACTTGTATTTAGCTCAATTAGAACTCTAGTTATAACTAAAAACTAAAACTTCGTGATTATAAAGGATAATCAACATAGATAAAAACATAAGGTCTTAGTTTTATAGCTATAACTCGAGTTCTAATTGAGCTAAAAACAAGTGGTAATTTGAAAGTCAAAGAGGAAGCTATTTTCTACTACGTAAACAATATATTTTGATTTCAAATATTGCTGTTTAATATCTAATAGGACTTGAAAATAGGTCAAAATAGGTTTTGACCGACAATATCTCAAAACTCTGACGTGTTGTAAAAAAAGATAATCAGCGTATAAAACTCTACTGGAATTCATGTGAGGTTTACGGGTTGAAATTGTTGTTTAATTTTTGTCGACGAGTGTTATTGTAGTTTAGTTAATGAAATGAAAGTTGCCAGAAAAGTTTTGTATTAATAAGATTGTGTGTCAAGTTTCAGCTTTCTAGTTCTAATCATTCTCTAATAAAAATCTTCAAATCTGCAAATTATATGGTAAATATATTCCTCCTCCTTCATCTAGTACAATTATAAATATATATATATGGACGTACCGCGAAGGGGCTCATGGGATCCGGACCCCCTGAAATCATCGATTTGGCACTATACATATTTAAAAGTAGAAATCGTGTATATAATATCTTCTACAATTTTATTAAATATTACTTTTATATTGAAATATTTCAATATCTTTTCAAAAAAATTTCTAGTAATATAATTAATATTTTGTTGTCAAATGTAAACATTGATCTTGAAACGTTTGATGTTAAATGAAACGTCTTAGTGATTTGATTGAAAGTTTTTGTTTTGCCGAGAGTACCAGAATTTTTGATTCACAAAGAGAAACAAAGAGGTTGTCCTCTGCTTGATGCAAATAAACATACACACATATATATCGAAATTATTTATCTGTATATATATATATATATATATTATTTATTTGTTTGAGACTATAGCTTCGAAGGCTTGGCCCTCATCATCAGTCTTTTTAATTATAAATATTATTTTTCACGGGATCGCGTGGATATTGTAAATTTTTGAAAAAAATTTCTTTCTTTCTCAGCTGAATATCTTTCTACCTGATGAGGGCCAAGCCTTCGAAGCTATAGTCTCAAACAAATAAATAATATATATACAGATATATAATTGCGATATATATGTGTGTATGTTTATTTGCATTAAGTAGAGGACAACTTCTTTATTTCTCTTTGCGCCTTAGAGATTGTTTATTTTTTATTTTTATTTTCTAATATAAAATAATTGTAATTATTTCATTTAATAATTCAATCAATAAGATTAAATGATTAATATATTAGTATATTTATTTATACCTTTTGCTCTTTGATTTATTTCTTACACATTTTTTGTTTTAAAAAAACAAAATAAAAAAAAAAACTTTAAGGACCTAAAGAAATTGTTATGGTTTTTTATTATTGTCTAGTTCTATTGTATATAAAGTATATACCTATATATATATTTTTAAATGTTTTTTTTTGTGTGAAAAAGGTTTCGAAAAAACTAGTAACACCTTATTTCATTCTTTGACGTAAGTAGAAATATGTTGTTTTTTTTTTATTTATTTTATTTTAAAATCCATCAGGAGACATGATTTTACCCTCCATCAATCAGTACACAAGCTAGAAGATTTCTTTATGGTGAGAAAGTAATGAAAAGGGAAATTTCTTCTCTTAATAGGGTCTAGGTGTGTTGCATAAAAACTTAAATTTGATGAAAAAGTGGAAACTTTTTTAAGACCCGCTACGATCTTAGGCTAGAGCCGACTTGGCGATAGATACAAAACTTAATTGTATTTTTTTTATTTGTGACTATATTATAAAACGACCTTAAATTTCAATATAATTATTCAAAAAATGAAGTTTTCTCCACATTCGAACCAGAAGATTTAAAACTAGAGCCCAAATTCTAATTAGTTTTTTCATTGAAGATGTTTTGGAACAAGAATAAGGCAATTTAAAAACCGGACTGATGCTACTACTGGCAAACAGAGTGTGCAGCACAGCAGATTTGGCCGTGATTATGTCTGGTGATCCTTCCCCCATCCTCAGCTGACTAGGCAAGCTCTGCGGGTAATTCAGTTTGTGTGTAGAAATCGTCTGAAATAGTCACGAAAATGTTGTCATTTTTTGTCTTAATTTATAGTCAAAATATTGATTTAAATTTACTAAATTTGTTTTTCATTTTCATTTGTTAATTATTTTTCTTGTCCTGGGGAGGGGGCTTCAGCCCCCTAGCTCCCCCTCCCCCCCGTGTTTGCGCCACTGGAGTAGTTATATATACTGAAAGGCTGAATTCAATACTAGGACAGAGTTATAAGGAAATTTTAATGTTATTCATAATGATTAGGTATTTTTTTGTTTTGAAAAATAGAAAAGTATAACTAAAATCAGATACAAAATGAAGTGAAGTCAGGTGTCTGATTAAACTTTAAACACTAATCTCTTTTCATTTAAAAATGCAAGGAACACAGTTTCAAATGAACAAAGTATTTTAAATAGTGTTTACCTACGGTCAGTACCATAACAAGTAAATAATTTAAAATAAAAGATGTTTTATTGTTAGGAAACAATGCCCCATTCATTTTTTTGTCTATTTGAACCTGCCAACTGTACATTTTTTAAATGGAAAATTGTATCTAAACTGACCTATGACTTCACTCTTGTTTATGTTTTTAGATATAACTTTATTATTCTTCTATATTTTTTAAAACAAAAAGCAGCATCATTTAAAAGGCAGCCGAATAATGGGACCCCTATTATTTAGACAACTAAATTGGAGGACCAGTTAAGGGTATGATTACCCCGCAAATAAAGGCGCAAGCCATTTCTCCATTTTTACTTTATCCAATACAAAGCAAATAAGATATTGGATCGGGCTCGCGCCAAGCACGACTTCAAAGGGTCCTCATGTAAAGAATACGGAACCCATGGTCTCAATCAAAGTTTTTTTTCCACACCGTTCAACCGATTAAAATAAAATTGAAAACCTACAATCACTTTAACAAAATGAAACGCTGATTAGTTTTTGGTACATATCATCCCACAAACATTAGTACTTTATTCAAGTATTTTTTTAATTTTTTCTAAATATCTTGAAAAAGACTTAACCAATTATGATGAAATTTAATATTCTAATTAAGTACCTTGGGGAGTGGGGACCAAAAAAGGTTATATAAAGTTTTTAGTAAAATTATATTTTAAAGTACTTTACATTTTACCCTATAGTAAGATAATACTTTTTTTAATTTATTCAATGATCGGTATAATATAGCTCGTGGTCAATGGTCGCCTGTCGGCGCTTTTAAGGCCTTGATCGTGCACCGCACGACAATGCTCACGTAGACGACGCGTCTCTGCTT
Source organism: Forficula auricularia (assembly GCA_024734495.1). Classification (NCBI taxonomy): domain Eukaryota; kingdom Metazoa; phylum Arthropoda; class Insecta; order Dermaptera; family Forficulidae; genus Forficula; species Forficula auricularia. The sequence goes on from JALMQS010000070.1 coordinate 19,862,537, forward strand.
ATAACTTTTACTCTGACAAATTTTACGGACTTTAATTCATTATCTATATAAAGTTAATATTTAATTTTAGTATTATATTTATTAACCTTCTCTCTGGAATCTCATTTTTCTCTTTTCTGTTCTTCTTTGAACTTCCCCTTTCAAGGCTTCAAAAACCAAATACACCTACATGAAATTTAAAAGAGAATTCAAAGATTTCGGTTTAATAACCGATGATAATAACTGAGAATAAGAATGCAATTTGTCTTTTAATGATATTCAAATCAAAATGGTCCCAAGTGCACCAAAATAGGGCAGTGACCGGATAAAAGTTTTAACTTTCGCTTTTCATTTAAATGTTAACATATAAACATTCTAAATAAAATTTATTAATGAAAAACTGATCAAAATTCATCTGTTTCGATTCCCCAAAGAATCAGACAGATGAGAATTGTAGTAAATTTATAGCAACCATACTATTAGGAAAATAGAAGAAAAACGCAATTGAACTAGAGAGTTGAATATATATAAGATTTGATTATAGGATCTAGTCAGTGGATCCATCGCCTAAATGGAGAAGGCATTTGCGGGCTTAACGCAGAAGATGTCGGATCATACCCGGCTGGGTCCTGTATCTCTTTTTTCAACTCTTGGTTCACTATCAAAACGAGTCTGGTCCCAAGTGCACCAAAATAGGGCAGTGACCGGATAAAAGTTTTAACTTTCGCTTTTCATTTAAATGTTAACATATATATATATATAAGGAATAAGGATGTAAGGATGTATGTGTCCTTGAATAGATGCACGTTGACATGATGTGTTATATAATCTACTTGTGAAAAACAAATTAAATAATTATATTAATTATTGATGTAATTGTTTGTCTCCGAGCCTTGGCTCTCCCCTGGAAACACCCTAATTGATCATCTCATTATGCAGGTTTTCTTTCATTGATAATCAAACATCACTTTCTGTGCAGAGGAATAAATAAATATTTTTTTTGCCATTTTATTATTGAAAGGTTTTTTTTTCATTAGATTTTTGACTTTGAGAAATTGTCAGGGATTCTCCTCTCCTCTTTCAACATTTTTAAATTCACAGGTTTTTCTTAGATTTCGTGCATAACAATGACCCGTCGGTCTTAGCATTCAAAGTGATGTTTAGAAAAAAAGAAAAAACGGGAAGGATAGCATTCCTGGGCCTCACAAACACGCTGCATATTTGAATACAAATAAAGATAAGGCCGGCTGGAGGCTGTGGCCCCTCTGGCTATTGAAATCGCCCCGGGGGCTGAGCCTAGAGCTTGCAACTTGCAGCTTACGGCTTTCAGCGTTTCACCTTAGATACCTTAAGTATTCGGCTGCGTTTTCTAAACAGGTGTTCAGCTCTTACAAGCAAGGCTATAAAATATCGACATTACTCGCTCGGATATTTTCAATATCAACCGTTGATCTCAAACAGGTTAGTATTATTACACTTTTCTAAGAGTAATTATCCGCAGAAAATAGCAGAAAATCGTTCGAGGCGACCTCATCGGGATCGTATGTTTATCAAGACAAATGCCGATGTCTATCAGTGGTTGCCAACAAAGCATGCCTCGCTCACACTTTTTTTTATTATTATTTTTTTTTGCGCCATTTATTTTTTAGTGAGTAGCGTACTGATAACCATTTGCATTATCCTGTTCTATTGCAAAATTGACACACACTTCAATTTTCCAATTATGGGCTAGACAACTATTTTATTATACAGTCATTTGAATAAATCATATAACAATTTTATACTGTGATTATTAGCCAATTAATTTATTGAATTAATTATATTTTTTCCTCAATGTAAGGTACAATGTACATAAACCAATATATAGATTTATTATTGTTTTTATTGAATTTTTATAAATTTAAAAATTTTTAACTAATACGCAATAAATAAAGATTATTTTTAACCGACTTCAAAAAAGGAGGAAGTTCGCAATTCGACTGAATCTATGTTATTCGATTTCTTCGCCAATTGTGAACCAATTTTGATGATTTTTTTGGATTGGGTTCAGTCTAGTTCCCGATTGGTCCCGTTTTTTTTTCATTGGTATTGGACCTTTTTTGTTATGTATGTTCACGCATAACTTCTTTGTTTATGGACCGATTTCAATGATTCTTCTTTTATTGGAAAGAATAGGAATGGTCCCAAATTAATTTGGTCAAGTTCTGATGATGTTTGTTCTTCGATTTCTCTTTACCATGTGAACCGATTTCGGTGATTTTTTGCATTGGGTTCAGTATAGTTGCCGATTGGTCCCGTATAAATTTCATTGATATTAGACCTTTTTTGTTATGTATGTTCACGCATAACTTCTTTGTTTATTGACCGATTTCGATGATTCTTTTTTTATTGGAAAGGGGATACCGTAGGGGTGGTCCCATATTAATTTGGACAAACTATATAAGCGAGCTTACGTGATGTTGTCTTCATTACCCTCCAATCGTACTAAGATCCGTCGAGTGCGATTCATAAAATGTATATGTTTGGTACCGGCTTTAAAAAGTGATTTCATGTAATAATTTCATCGTTTAGTTGTAACTAAATAAGATAATTATTTTATACCTTTTAGTACATTTTATTTTATTTTTTAGTTCTTATTATTTTATTTGTTGCATTTAATTTTTTTGAAGTCGGTTTTTTTTCTAAAAATTATAATTAGAATACTCACTGTCCAACCTCCTAGGTAACTTAAACATAATATTTTAGAATAGATGAATTAATATTAAAATTATATATAATATAATAGATGTAACAAATCAGAGGAAAAAGGAACAAGTAAACACCGAGTTAAAATATACGACCAATTGCAACGTTTCGCCAATTTATTGTGGCTTCATCAGGCTCTTGATCAAATTTTAAAAACACTTCGTCATTCAATTCTTTTCTTGCTAATTAGAATACATATATTATATAATAATATATGAACACATTTATTTATGCGACACCATTGATTGTTTAGAGTAGCAATGGTCTTGCATAAATAAATGTGTTCATATATTATTATATAATATATGTATTCTAATTAGCAAGAAAAGAATTGAATGACGAAGTGTTTTTAAAATTTGATCAAGAGCCTGATGAAGCTACAATAAATTGGCGAAACGTTGCAATTGGTCGTATGTTTTAACACGGGGTTTAATTGTTCCTTTTTCCTCTGATTTGTTACATCTAATACTGATAATAATAATGAATAATAATAATTATATATATAATAGTTAATTTTTATTTCTTTTTAGGGTTCCGTTCAAAGTAAAAGGCGACTACATTATATCAGTGGCGGATTTCAGAGTTTGGGGGCCCTATCGAACATAAAGAAAGAATTTATAACAAGAAATCAAAGAGTGCACCCTTTGCTTGTTGATCTAAATAAATATAAATAGAGAGTTAATTACTTTAAAGTTTTAATTTTTTTTTTTTTTTTTTTTTGAGAATATAATTCTGAAGACTTTTTCTTCTTTTTCAGTCTAGTACAATGGAGCAGGGAAATCATATTATTTATATGATAAATTTACCAATACCATTTATAAGATCTATAACAATGCACATAATATATGACGACTACATTTTAAGTTTTAATTGATTAAACAAAGTATATATATATATATATAAAAAAAAATAAAAAAAAAAAAAAAAAAAAAAATCTCCAAAATAATTTAAAAGATTTTTTAATTTTTTTAATTTTATTTCCACTTTGCGAAACACCACTATAACCCGTTAAATAATTCCTGTGTTTATAATATGTTTCACTATAAACCAACACCGCTTTCCCTAAACTTTATTAAAGTATTAATTAAATGGAAAACTAGTAGGCTTGGGATCATGTAGTTTGTATCTTAAATTAGTTTACAGACGGACAGACAGACGAATATTCATTGATTCTATATTCATATATTCATACAAATACGGCACAAGAGACTGGGCCTCACTTCCAATCACCATCATCTTTTCACACAAAACATTTAAACTAAAAAACCTTAAGCATTCTACAATTTACATTTTGTTGACATTAAAGCTAGGTTCACAATGACTTGGCGTGAATTGAAAGGTAGTGTTACTTTATATGCATACGTGCGTTCAAAATTTATTTTTTAACGTACTTAGGACGTACTCAATAGTGTTAATTTCCATCTCAATTCACGCTAAGTCATTGTGAACCTAGCTATATAGGTTTTATAAAAATACCTAAAAATCACTTGTGAAAATACTTTTCCCCACGTTTCAGACATTCATGAAAAAGTAAAAAAAATTGAAAATTTTCGAATTAATACAAACTCGGTCGCCCAATGGGCTTCACCCGCCGATCGTATTGAATAATAATAATAATAGGGTTGAAGTAAGATTTTGACCCCTCTTAATCCCTCGTTCCGTCCTGGTGCTATTGCTATTGGACACTTATACACATTAAATGAAATAAAATACCGCCCCCTATATTAGGCCCATTTAAAGATGTTTCGATCCCACATTGCGATTTGTGTTGGCCATCACGGACAGACACTCTACCCATATAAATTACCCACTCTATTTGAATTAAATAATACCGCCTCAAACTAACGAGGGTTATCCGAGGGATCGATCGATCGAAAATGCAACAAAAATAATTTCTCTTCCAGAATTGCCCTCACTGGTATTAGAATAACTCAAACGAGAAATAGTAAATTATATTTATTTACTTTATTTTTTATTTCATAAAATAAAGACAAGATATTATCATGAAGAAAAGTGCGAAACGATGCGTGATTGTGGGATTTGCATGTTCTCTTGAGGTCCGAAATCGGCCAAGAGAAGGGACAAACGTTTCCTCCTCATCAGATAAGATTTCCAGTTGGAAACCAAGGAAATGAATTGGAATTATCGGGCTCGCGTGTCATGAGGAATGCAACAGCAATTTTTATAGATCATTGATCGAACATTTATTTATATTATATAATTTAAAATAAAATAAAATAGTGTTTTGCTTAGTATAGCAGAGTTTTCAATTTATAAGAAATTATTCTGGCATGTGTGTAGTGCACATCAGATTACTTTTACTTTCTCCGTAATTACTGCTAATAACATTTAAAAAAATAGTTAAAAGTAAATTTATTTATTTAAAGACGCTTATTTAAAACATAGTGTCCGAGATCTGAAAACTTTTCACACTTATATAACTTTTCTCACAGACATTCGATTTTAGAGTAAAAGTTAATTTTGTCCAGATTAATAGATTGTGACTTTCTAGGAAAAAATAACGAGATTGTTTTCTACTTAGTACGAGTTGTCATGGATAAGTTTTATTACATGTCAGAAGGATTATATTCGTCCCTTTGGAAAATGAACCCAAGTCATAAAATGCAATCTGACCTTTTCAAGGTGGAATCAACTTGATACAATTTTTTAAGATTAATATATATTATATCACCATACTTTAAAAAACAGTTCGCAGTCAAGTGATTCTAAATTTAAACATACCTACAACCAAATCATTAATAAATTAACAAATAAATTAAAGAAGATGAGAAATTGGTAAAGATTTACAATTTCGAAAATTTTAAAAATTCGAAGGGTATTCGAATGACTATATATACAAAGAGATTTCGCCATGGATCTATTGACCTGGATTACTATATATATATATATGGTAATATTTATTATTTATTATTTTTACCCATAATAGTAGAATTAGATTTCTTTGGAAAACCACGAGGGTGTCTTCTTCTGAAGTTGAAAGTTATGGATAATTTATTAGATATTATGTGCTATATTCATTCCCCTGAAAGCCGAACCCAAGTGCCAAAATGTATTCCGAACCAATGGCTGCCCTTCGAGATGGAACTAATCTGATATATATCTCGCGGAAACAATTTTAATTCAAAGGTTTAATCTTCATAGTAAAATTTTTGCACTCAAATGATTTTAAATTTAACAAACATTTATTCATTCTATATTTCTAGAAATACGTCACGCGAGCCTATTGAAGCTCATTTATGAAAATTTAACAAACAACCAAACTATATAGATTAAATAACAGGGGGATTTCGAGTATCTAAATTTTTTAAAACTCAAAGGGCAATGGAATTTCTAGCCCCGAAATGAATATAAAAGTTCATTTTTATGATAGGAATAGAATAAATTTCTTCGGGAATTCACGAGAGCGTCTTCTAATAAATCAATTCACAAGAGGAGTGAATACAGCCCTTCTGACTTATAATGAAAATTATTCATAACAACTCATAATCACTAGACGAGAAATTTATAAACAAATGAGGAATGTTTTAAAATTCTCGTAATTATATTATTGAATAGAAAAAATAAATCAACTGTTTTCTTATATTATAAGTAGAATATAAATGTATTGCTTGTTTATTTTAATTGTTATTATATATTTATTTATTTATTGTGAGATTTATATTAAAGGTATCGTATGAAAGGAATAATTTTTTCTCTCCCACCTGATACTTTTAATATATAGAAAAAAACCCTCTCATAAAAATAGCTATAAAAAAAATTGAAAGCTCGATCAATGAACAATTTCACATCATCATAGATGGACCAAAACGAATAACAAAAAACAAAAATGAAAAACAATTAACGAATCGAACATAAAGAAAGGATTTAGAACAAGGAATCAATGAGTATATCCTCTGTTTATTAATGTAAATAAATAATAGAAAGTTAATTACATTAAAAACTTTTAAGGAGTTCGGTGTTGGTTCTAGGTGAAACATATTAATATAATAATAAAACTTGAGTAAGATACGAGGTAGGTTTCACAAAAATTTTTTTGGGAGGCGCTGGAATATTTAATTGTTTAATTAATGAATCAAGGCCTACGCTGCGATAAATGAACGAGGAGAGGATTAAAAATAAATTCCATAATTCATATAGACAATAGGTATTCGTTTGGGTTCAGGGATCAGTAGCTTAGTGGATATAGGAGCTAAAGCTCTTATGACAAAGCATTGCAGTACACATGCAAAGATCCCGGGTTCGAGCCCCGGCTGATCCTTTTGTCTGTAATAAAAATAATCTTTTCTTCGTTCCCTAAATTTAAATATATTTAATGTTTCTGGATTTAAAATTAATTGTTGTCTTTCTTTCAGCTTAATTCAATTATACATATTTCAAATTTGCCTCGCCGCAATTTATTCAATGAATTAAATTTATTAAATACTTAGCTATATATAATATATTAGATTACTTCCACACTTATAATAAAGTCTACTTCAAAAATATTCATTTTAGTAAAAGTAAAAAGCAAAGCTTTTTAAAATAGTTCTATAGTCCAGTGGTAGAGTGTGTGCCTCTGATGCAAGAGGTCTCAGGCTCTAATCTGACATCCAGCGAGTCATTTTTTTTATTGAGATTTTCATCGATCAATAATTAATTTAATTAAGAAAAATCAATTAAGATGAATTTTGATGAGGTCCAAACCTAGCCAGATCTTTTTTTCATCCTCAAAACTTGTTAATAGATTTTGTTTCATCAAAATCGGTAGGGCCGTTTTCAAAATAGAACCAAGATACAAATATATAAATAAATAAATATACATTTAAATAAATAAATATACAATTTTTGCTCGTTTAATAAGAGTAGATATCTAATTTCCATCTGAGATAGAGCTTTCTTTCCGCTTTATGGTGAAGTATTTTTCCAGTTTAAATTGTAATATTTATTATGTTAGATTGAAGACAAAGACATGGAAAGAATAATCACAATTATATATACTAGCTGACGACATTACAATTATTTTCAAATCAAAGCGCACAGCGTGCGCAGGCCAAGTTCGAGCATTGGCTTGGCCGTACACGATGTGCACGCTATATTCACGAACCATCTGCAGCTCGGAACCCATTTGAGATACAAAGCTGAAATTATACACATATAATTATGTAATCCATTATGAAGAGAGTAATAAATTTCAATAATATATATAGCTTAAATAGATTCTATTGACCTGAGAAAATACCTAATTTTGGCACTCACTCACTGACTCAGTGACAGGTCATCAAAACCAATAGAGTACTTCCAATCATTCCAGCATCATGAAATTTCGCCTGCTAGTAGAGTTTGGGACACAAACAAAGAAAAAATTCAAAAAATGTAAATTTTTTTATCTTTCAACCCCTTCAAAAAATGGGGGATGGTCAAAAATGAAAATTCTAGCCCGTTGGACTAAACTCAACCAAATTTTGTATACATATTCTGTGGGCCCCCTGAAGGCTAGAAATGAAAAAATTAATTACCCAAAATGGGGGGCGGAGGAGGGTGAAAAATAAAAATTCTAGCCCTTTGGTTTCCTCATAGCTTACAAAAAGCAGAGAAATCCCAACCAAAACATTATGTGAAAAAACAGACTAAGTTCGAAAAAGTAGTGAAATCTATTGTGCAGCCAAGTTAAATTCGCCATAAGTTGAGAAAATAGTAGATCTCTCAACTTAATTATTCTTGGCGAATTTAACTTGGCTGCACACTAGATTTCACTACTTTTTCGAAATTGGCCTGTGTTTTCACAGAATGTTTTGTTTGGTATATAATTTTCAAAATATGTTTCTTAAATAAAGATAACAAAGCTCTAGTTTTTACCGCCATATCAAAATACATATTCAACCGAGTGACTCTGTCTTATATTATAAATTTTACTTGGCGGACCGAGCTTCGCTCGGGAATTTTTTTTATTTTAAAATTCACTAAATGGCATATCAAATTCACTCTTTATTGTGGTTTTAATCATAATAAAATCGTGCAATTCGTTTTCGTTGTACAATCGTGAAGCACTGCATAATTAATTTTCTATCTAAAGAACTAAATTGTAAGATATTGGTTATAGGTTTGATAGTTTCGAAATAACGACCAATTTAAAGTGCAGTTGCTATTGAGACAACATTTTTTTGGCTTCGTATACTAATGTCTATTTATCCAAATCCTATCTAATATGATACTATTATTAAGTATTAGTAGCATTAGTACAGAGGCCGGATTATAACCGATTAAATTTTGCCGCGAACGAGGCTTGAACTTGGGCTTGTCGCTTCATCAACGTCAGCACAATGAGGAGGCAAGCATGTTACACGTTTACTAGAGTCGCAACCTGGGACACCTATTATTATATTTTATTTTTGTAAATAGTTATGTATGTTAGTTAGAGTTCGTGGCTGTGATGAAACTATATTATATGAAGAAGGAGGTATCAGCCAAAGTTGGATGCGATGGGTTCAATAAAACACACTGAATAAAACGTTTCGGCCTGAATTTATTTGGACATCTTCATTTTTAAAAAAGATAAGAGTAAATAAATATTTTATTTAATATGGATTTACTATGAGTTAAGGATACTGGGTCACTTATTTCACATTAAAATTAAAAAATTAAAAGATATAAAAATTTTTTCTTTTTCAATATATATATTTCGGGCTATCGACCCATCTTCAGGAAATACAGAAAGTTACTTTCTGTATTTCCTGAAGATGAGTCGATAGCCCGAAATATATATATTGAAAAAGAAAAAAAATTTTATATCTTTTAATTTTTTAATTTTAATGTGAAATAAGTGACCCAGTATCCTTAACTCATAGTAAATCCATATTAAATAAAATATTTATTTACTCTTATCTTTATTAAAGATGTTTCACCTTGCACCAACACCACAATCTCTACTGATCATCTTAATTTTGTGTATAACTCCCAATTAACTGAAGATGACCAAATAAATTCAGGCCGAAACGTTTTATTCAGGGTGTTTTATTGAACGCAGCGCATTCAACTTTGGCTGATACCTCCTCCTTCATCTAATACAGTTATATTTGTTTTATATGAAGCATTAAATGATAGGTACATTCTTTGGTTTATTTTTATATTAAATAACTCAGAAATTCACGTCAGGAAACTCTTCTCATTTTAATGAATTTGTATATGTATATCTACAAAAAGCTAATTAAGGAATATATATTTTCAATTTAAAAATGCTTTCGTTGAGATTTTATTTCCAAAGAGTCCACTGTTTCAAAACAAGGGTGAGAATTTCGCCTATTGCCATAATCTTTTCAATTCATTTACCTATTCGGGTTTGGGACTGTATCTATTTATTTCCTTGTGAATTAAATTTGTAATCATCTGGGCAAAGGCTGTGTCGGAGATCTCGACAGCAAGGGCGGGCTGGAGCAGCCGCCCTTTCGCCCTTTCCGCCCCCATGCATCCACAAAAAGGGACAAACATCTGTCCCGAAACCATGATTCGCTAAACTCCATTTTGGTTTCAAATTCAGAACAACCTATTTCCCAAATGTTGTCGAATTTCACCAGAAAATAAAAGATCCCCGAAACGCACAATCGCATCACCGTATGGAAATGCAAATTCCATTAAATTAAATTTAAGTAAATAACAAAGCAGGTGCAATTTTGTTTTTGGGTTTGATCAAACAATGTTTATAAATAAAATAAAATTAAAAATATGTTTTTAAAATAAACACTTTTAAATTCCTGTGAATCAATTGTAATAGACTGATGAAGAGGTCAAAGCTCTCGAAACTATAGTCTCGTTATAAATAAAACTTATAATTCCAGCAGAAGTCACACTCTTTTATTGTATCCTTCAAAACACACTTTTATTTCAAAATTCACTAAAAAATAAAAAAATAAATTAACCCTCAGTACAGCGGCGTAACAGCCATGGATGCAGGGCCCGTGAGACTACCGTGAGTCAAGGAAAATTTGCCTAAAGGATAAAAAATTCTTGCGGGGGGGGGGGGGCAGTTTGTAGGGCTATATTTTGAAAATTATACGACAAATTATAAAAAAAACTTGGATTAAGCGGAATTTTCTAACTGCAACAAGATATTTAAGGTAATTGAAATCACTTTTGTTTTTAATCAATTGAACCGTTAAATAACTTTATTTATTTTGTTATTGTTAATTAAATATAATAGATCAGGGTGTCCAACCATTTGGCTTACACGCCCCACATTTGAAGAAAAAACAAATGTTTCGGGCCGCGGATAAAATATTATAATTCTATTGATATTTGTTATTCAAAAAAGTTAATAATGTGGAAATAAGAATGAGTTCTAATTTTACTTTTCGTAAATTTTACACTTGAAAATAGCTTTTCGTTTATGTAAACACATAAATATAAAATTATTTTGGTGAGACTGATTTAAATTCCAAAAAATCGTAAGGAAATTTTCAAATCGTATATATTATTAATAATTTCGTTTCTAACTAGAGAGGTTCATTGTGTTTAGCAAGCGAGAATTCCGGATTAGATTTTTGACTTCAGCATTTGTGAACCAGTTTTCGACACCGATGAATGACGATTGATAATCTAAATCAGGGGTGTCCAACCTTTTGGGTTAAGCGGGCCACATTTGAAGAAAAAACAAATGTTTCTGAACGAGGATAAAATATTATAATTCTATTGATATTAAAAAAGATGGTTAATAATGTAGAAATAAGAATTTTATTATTTTTTTGAGCTCATAGTGAGTTCTAATTTTGCTTTTCGTAAATTTTATACTTGAAAATAGCTTCTCGTAGATGTAAATACATACCTACATACTTACAGAAAGTGATATTATGTATTAGTATCTATTTGTTTATATTTTTTCCTGGCTAGATAATTAATATAAAATTCTAATAAAGAGACAATATTCAATTTTTCTTTCAGATCGGTATCTAATTCTTGTCTAGGTCTAGAACGTTCAATCAGAAAGTTTGCAAGAAGAAAATTTGTTTTTAATGAAAATAGAGTCGAAAATAGGCCAAACTTATGATTCTTTTTTCGGAAATCTTGAAATCTAATTCCAGATTCAAAATTTTAAATTTGCACTTTTATTTTACCAAAACTTCACAGTAGATTTTCAGATTTCTTATTTTAAAGAAAAAAAATTATCAGGCAAAATTGTTGTTGTTTTCCAGTTTCTACATATAAATCTCAATGTTTTAAGAAATTTTATGCACGGGTTGGACAGCCCTGGTTTAAATCGAATGGGCTTAAAGAAGGATATGAGGAATGATAATTTATTTTTTAAAAGGGTCACGGATATAATAATCCCTGACTATCCATTATCTATTGACATTTAAGAACTTGCAAAGACAAGTCCTGACAAGTTTTAGTCGAAGAGAGAAATTATCAATTAATTGTGATTGTTCCAGAAAATCCCAATTTCTTGACTCCTTGTACTATAGTAGAATGATAAATATAGACTTGGTAAGTGTCATAGCATATAAATTACTGAAATAATAAATATTTTAGAAAATGAAAATATGAGAAGAAGAATTTTTAAATATTCGAAACTTATTTTTTTTTTTATCTTATATAGTTGAGCTTATAATTTTGCTTTTAGTGAATTTTATTCTTGAAAAAACTTCACGTATTGTACAAATGTACATTCATATTTCGAAAAACCGAATAAATATATCTCTACATATAAATCTCAATGTTTTAAGGAAGTTTATGATTTTATGTTGGTCCTAGTAGCACAATGTTTCAAACTACATAGTAACTATCTAGAGGCTATATATATTCTCGAAATCTATATAGGCACTATATAGTTACCGTATAGTTCGAAACATTTGTTATTTCTCGAAATATATATAGGCTCTATATAGACACTATATAGTTTGAAACATTGTGCCACTAGGGGGCCGCATTCATTGAAGTGCTGGGCCGCATGAAGGCCGCCGGCCACGGGCTGGACAGGCCTGTAATAATTAATTTCAAAGCTTCGTCAATGTGCCGATGTTTAGAATGAGGCGCTCTAGTAGTCTATATAGTTTTCAAGTTGTGAATAAATTGTAAGTTGCCTCAGCAACGGACGCAGTTAAACGTCGTGTATTTGATTTATATTTGAGTATATTTGTTAGTATTTTTTAAACAGTGCATAAGGGGTTTATTTCAAAAAGTTATAATATTTTTATGATGTCCATTATATATATATATATATATAGCTTTTTATAAAGGACATAAACGCCGTGATTTTGATTGATTTCTCCATTAAAATAATATTAGGTAAGTACTTAGTCGTTTTTGAGATATTAAAAATAAAAAAAATTATTACTTTTTCTTTCAAGATTAAAATCCATCTTTATGTTTGGTAAAGTAAAATTAAATTATTTATGGAGAACTACATTCGAATAATATATAATAATAAATAAATAGAAATTCAACAATATTGATGAATATCTACCTGCCTTCGATTAACAATTCATTGGACAAGAAAGAAATATAAATTTGGGATATTTTTCATGAATAATGAATTGGAAATATTTTGCCTAGAAAAGTTGGGGTTGGGTCAAATCTCGAACGTACCCTAATAGGCTTTAGGAGGGAAGGCGGGGGTGTATTGCGCAAAACGAAAAGGCCCAAAACCAGCAACACCTGCCCTTTGGCATCAGACAAAGGGCAGGGGCGTCCCACTTACCCGGGACCGCATAATTATCGAAACAAAAAATATCCTCTGCATTCTTGATCAATCGCCGTTTTCGTCTAGCATCCCGTAATTTCTACTATTATTTCAATTTACTGGCAAGGACAGCAAGTAATCTATAGAATATTTTTTTTTTAATTATTGGATAAAAAATACTTGGTAGGTTTCACATTAATGTAAAAAAAAAATGTTTCGCCAAGTACCAACACCAAATTCCTTAAAAACTATTATAGAATATCTATCTATCTATATATTACTATCTGCGAGGGCAGTCTTTGGCGGGCCTCTTGCTAGCCAAGGGGCTTCACTAATTAAAAGAGAAAGACTATTATAAAAAAAGTAAGCACATTTTTCTCATTTTATTTTTACTGTTACTAATACTAATACTCAATTTTCAAAAGCTTAATTATTTTATACTTATTTTTTGATTTTGACAAAATTATAAAAAAGTGACAACTTTTCTTAAATTTCTATACACTGTAAGGAATTTTTTCATAATATAATTATTTTTATAATATATTTATTTGATCTAAAAAACGGAAAGTATAGTTAATTAATTCACACTCGTGTGGCAAATTTCAGCTCTTTGGCTAAAACATTTCGAATTCTCCCCATATGACGATTTTTATCTGATTTATTGCATTTTTAGAAGCCAAAAACTTTATTTAAATTTAAATTGAAAGGTTGCCGAGAGTAGCAGAATTTTTATAAATTAAAGTAGACAATAAATGAGTCTATCTTCTGCTGTAAAAATAAATTTTTTAAATTCATTTATAAAAAGATAATAGTTTCGAGTACTTTGTACACGTGTAAAGAACACTTTCATATATCAATCCATGTGAATCAATTGTAATCGACTGATGAAGTGGACAAAGTCCTCGAAACTTTATCTCTTTGTAATTGAATTTAAAAAATTTATAATTCCAGCAGAAGACACACTCTTTTATTGTCTCCTTTAATTTATAAAAATTCTGCTACTCTCGGCAAAAAGAACCTTTCAATTAAAATTGAAATAAAGTTTCTGGCTTCTAAAAATGCAATAAATCAGATAAAAAATCGTGATATGGGGAGAATTCGAAAAGTTTTAATATAGCTAAAGAGCTGAAATTTGCCACATGAGTGTTAATTATTTAATTAACTCTAAGTACTTTCCATTTTTTAGATCAAATAAATTATTTAGAAAAATAATTATAATATCCTGAAAAATTTCGTACAGTGTATAGAAATTTAAGAAAAGCTGTCACTTTTTTAATTTTATCCAAATAAAAAAATAAGTATAAAAAAATTAAGGTTTTAAAAATTGAGAATTAGTAAGAGTAAAAATAAAATGAGAAAAGAGTACTTACTTTTGTATATTACAGTATTCAATTTTTCGATCACGGTACTGTAATTAGAACTCTTGATATATGATATTTAAAGCCGAAAGCAGAATGAATGAGCAAAGCTTTGAGTATGACGGTAGACTAATCCATATTCCAAATCATCGTACTGAGATCGCCACTAGATCCTTTGTCGTGAGCTCGGCTCGGTTGTGGAATACATTGCCATTAAATATCCGAACATCGCTTTCAACATCATCTTTTCATCGCTCACTCAGGGTGCACCTTCTCGGGGAGCTGGGTTGGAGTAATGTGTCACTGGACTATTCGCCTGCTAGTGCTGACTCTAGGTTGCTCACTGGGCTGGGAGAGTCTTGCTCATTTAAATCTTACTATATACCTGTATTCTTTCTGTTTATCATTTAAATGTCACTATATGTATGTATTCTTTCTGTTTTGTCATTTAAATATTATATATGTTCTGTTTGCTTACTTAAATGTTACTAATTGTATATATTCTTTCTGTTTCTGCTCTACGAGGTAGCCACCTCAGAGCATTGTTTTAAATAAATAAATATAAATATATGAAACTCAAAACTTCCCCCACTCCTAGTATACTCTCTGCTCCTAATAGCAAAAACCAGGGTAGCCAACACTTGGTTTTTTGTTGTTAGTTCTTTTATTGTTTGTAAAGTTATGTTGCCTAAACTAAAATTTTTTTCGTTTTTCCTGAATTTTTCAATTTTCTGGGCAATTTTTCTTTCCGTCATAACCTGAATTGTATTATTAAGAACATTTAAAAAAGAATTAGCTAAATCTGTTCAGACGTTCTCAAGTGTAGTGCTTACCAACAAACAGGAATTCATTTATATATATAAGATATATAAGAAAAATTTGAGAAAATGCCAAAAAAGCAATTATTGCAAAAATGTGTTTGTATTTAAAATTTTTAGAGCTGCTCTGAGGAGACCCGATTTTAAGCCGTTCTTAGTGAAAAATCATAAAAAATATAGCCGACTATAATATGGTTCCTAACACTATTATTTAGACTGAAATGCATCCACATAAAACATAAAACCAGGGCTGTGGAGTTGGAATAGAGGAGAAATTTCTGGTTCGTATAGACAGAGTCGAAATCGAACTAGAAAAATTATCAGGAATTGAAATCGAATCTTATATTCGTTACCGACTTATCAACCCTGCATCCAAGGAGGGTGATTGGCTCCTCTGATTTTTCAAGGGGAGGAATTTTAGACCAAATTTTGTTTCTTTCAAAATTGTATATAATAAATATGAGATTTATATTTATTGCTTATTTTTCTATCTGCCGGTGGAAACGCGGTTTCCAATGTTATTATAGGGGAGGGGCAGCAATTTTACCGAAATTTGCCCCCCATCTCTAGAAATATTTCTAGATACGCCCTTGCCTGCATCATCAAGTAGTGTCTTGAGACTAGTTTGAAGCAACCTCCACGTGGAGACATAAAACATATAATTTGACACTCTCAAGTTTCTAAAGCTTTTGCTTTGTCATCACTCTATAATAAATACATACTAGTATTAGTATTTGGATGGCGAAATAATTTTTAAGTCATAATTGTATATACCTGCTCAGATAAAACAGCTAATAGATTTCATTCTTATCTATGCAGGTGTATTTATTCATACATGCAAATTCATACATACAAATTAGAAAAGTGCCGGACCACTTCATTCGCCAATACATATATCCCCATGACTTCAAGGAACTGGAACTCTCTTCCAGCCTCTATCTTTCCCAGCACCTATAATCTTCAAACCTTCAAAACCTGAGTGCATAGACACCTACGTCTACACCCTCTCACTTAATCAACTTTCTCTTCTCTTCGGTAATGCAAGGGTCTTTCGAGATCCATAGGGACTGCATCTTTACTGGTGCACCCCTTCTTGCATTCGATTGCTTTAAAAAAAAAAAAAAAAAAATGTAGCCATCGGCGTGTGTGTGTGTGTGTGTGTGGGGGGGGGGGGTTAATATCCGCTCAAATATTGAGGTAAACATTTTAATTTTACAGGATATAACTAAAACTATCAATAAAAATTTAATAAAAATAATATTCTGATAAATAATCAATCTGGGCATCAGGTAGGTCATGTCTCTTACTCCTAGGACTATATCCATACTCCCTTATCCCCCTCGGTGGGTAGCTAATCTCCCCATTCCCAGAAAATTAACTACCCCCAAAAAAATTCTAGTTACGCCCTTGTATTTATTCAATAATTGAAATGTTGTTGTTGTTGTTTTTTTTTTGGGGGGGGGTAGTTAATTTTCGAGGATTATTATTATGAATTAATATTCCATTCAATATTCATATGCTTATTTATAATAGATCGAAGATAAAAACAAAACCTTTAAAACTATTGTTTTAAATTAAATTTGTTGCATTAAACAGAAGATCATACTCTTTGATCTGATTTTATTCATATTGCAAATAATTATGTCTTTTCTACTTGCGTAATATTGGGTCAAATGAAGCCCCGAAGAAGTCGAGATTTTTTTAAATTATATTTTAAATTAATAATTGCATGTGAATCTTTTATCATTTTTAGAACAAGAGATCACAACCACAATGGTACCCGGAAGCCCGAAGAGTGTGCTTGACAAAGAAGATGACTAGTCTTTTGACAATTTGAATATGATAAGTTGAATCGTTAGTGGTCCTTTGAGCCTATTTTGAACATAACAGAATAGGTATAAAGAAGAGCCATTGGAAAAAGAATTCGCTTCATTATCAAGGGCCTTTTGCCAAAACCAACTCCAAATATACACGGAAAGCAGGTAGAGAAAAGATTTGAAGGCGAGGGAATAGCTCAGATGCAGGCAGCTTGCTTGAGCTTTTCAAAATATTCAAAAAAAAAAAAAAATTCTTGCTCTACGAATTTGATCATTTAAATAATTTGTTTTAATATAGTATGGCACAGAGTGCAAAGGCCAAGTTCGAGCATTGCCCGTACGTACAACGCTGTACGCTATTTACACGGACAATTTCGAGCCACTTTTGACCCCCCTGCAGCTCAGAACCCATTTGTGATACAGAGCTGAAATTATACATATGTAATCGATTTCGTAGAGAGTACCAAATTTCTATAAAATATCATATATAGATTCTGAGATATGGACCTGAGAAAATACCTAATTTTGGCAATCACTGTTACCCGATCAATACTTATCGGGTACTTCTAAACATTCTAGAATCATGAAATTTCGCATGCTGGTAGAGTTTGGAACACAAATAAAGGAAAAATTAAAAAATCTAAACTTCCTCTCTATCAACGACGAAAATGAAGGAGTAAAAATTGTAGGGTAAATTTACATCTATTATACAATGTATGAAATGACTCTACGATAGGTAAAGTTTGTGGTAATAATAATCGAAAAACTCAGACTTCCTCTCTTTCGACCCATAAAATGAGTGGGTAAAGATTGTAGGGTAAATTACATAATTTTTAAATATGTAATATCCCTAGGTTGCTAAAATTTGGCAATTTTGTAGTCTTTGGGGGATTAATAAAGGTAAAAATTAATCACAAAAACTAACTACCATTAATTCCTAAAATCAAGAAGTGAGTAAATTAACCCCGCCCAAAAAAAAAAAAAAAATGAAAAAAATAATGTCTACAAATTAGCTTGCAAAGAGAAATCCAACCCAAAACAATTCTGTGAAAAAACAGGCCAAATTCGAAAAAAGTAGTGAAATCTGGGGTGCAGACAATTTAAATTTACTAAGAATACCTAATTAAGTTAAGAAAATATACTTTCAATTAAATGCATTCTTTCCATTTTGAATGACAATCTAGATTTATGGATTCTAAATTTTTGATTTAAATTATTTTCATGAAACTTGCCTGTTACGCATTATGCCGTTAGGGTGAATTAACTAAATTCGTGACCATTTTTGAAAAATTTAACTTTCCTTCAACATAGATTTCACTACTTTTTCGAATTTGGGCTGTATTTTCATGGAAATGTTTTGGGTGGGATAAATATATTTCTCAAATTGCATAAATTTACAATTAATATAGACAAAAATTTTCTAATTCTTCCTGAGAATTTGTAAGGAGAGAAATATATTTTTGGGGTCAAGTTTATTATAATTTTACATAACATTTTTACATTTTCATAAGGCAAAGTTTTTAACTGGTGTAACTATAAAAAGCAGCAGGTAGAGAAAACCAAAATCAAATAAAGGGTAGTTTGGGGTTGTAAACAAATGCAGGTAAGTCAACTTGACCGCAATGAGTGCATATTGTCTATCAGCTTACTTTGTGCCTTAAACAACCTCGAGATGGAATTAGGTGTACACCGACTTTGGAATTAGTTTGGAAGTCATTAGATAATCTATTGTCATTCTATTGTCTTCTACTTGGAAATGAAGGTGTACAGGGTTTTATGTCGCCGTTCACCCCTCGTGGAAAACTAATTATCGAGCATTTTATTCTCTCTGTCTGTATGTGTGTCTGAATATTATATCCACGATAGATTAAGAACTTAGGTTATAGAAAGTGTATTATGGAGCCAAAATATTTGTATTTCCAAGACTAAAAACTGATTAGGCTTAGGGTTACGGAACTTCTGGAATAAAAATGTAAAAAATGTTATATAAGCTATCAAATGGTTGAAATTCGGCACACAAATTTATATTATTAAACTCTACTTCTATGCCAATTTACAATTTTGTATAGTTTCTCGTTAACAAAAAAAAATCAAATAGCTGAAATTGATGGAAATTCTTTAGTCTTGAAAAATCGTTCACTTTTTCGTCTAATTTTTACTAATGACAATGATATTATTTTTTTTGTTCGTCTTATTCTGGGAATTTTATTGGACCTGGTGCATCCTTGATTTGGCTGAATAACTCCTTCAACCCACTACAAATGATTTTATTTTATTATGTATATGATTTCTCAATACTTCATAAGATTAATTGTGTCGTGGTGTCAGAAAGTCATTCTGGCACTGATTTTAGGAACATATATTTCCAAAATTTAGCGGGGAATATCCTCGGATCCCCCAGCCCCCCCCCCCCCCCTTACCCTACTTACTTTGTACAAGTTTCAATTTTCTAGCCCTAAAATTTTGAAAACGAAAAATTGCCAAATCCCCAAACTTATAGGAAGAGTATAGAATAACTACACTGAATATTTGAAGACATTTAAGTTTAAGAATATACGGGTACTTCTGGTTCTTCGATTTCACCAAAATTTCGAATTATTTTTTCTAGCCAAAGAATAGCCTAAGTTTTCAAGTTCAATAGAATTCGATTTATATATTTGAGTTTGAGGGGTGAACAGCGACCATATATCGTGTACACCTACTTCCACTTCCACTTTCATTTTCAAGTAGAAGACAATAGACGAAGGGGCATTGAATTCCAAAATAATTACAAAGACGTGTACAACTAATTCCAATCGCTGTTCATCCCTCGGTTGAGATATATGCGCTTCAAATATTTTTGCGACACGCCTAAATTTTAAGATTTTGCGAGCTTCAAGAAACCAAAATTTTTAAAATAAAAGGCTACTTCCGATTGAATGATTTCAACCCAAATACTGAGGCATTCCTTCTAGAACTAGAAATGAAATGGTTCAACTGGAAGTAGCCTTTTATTCAAAAATTTTTTGGTTTGTTGCAGTTTAAAAACTTAAAATTTAAGCCTGTCGAAAAAATATTTGAAGCTCATAATATATTTAACATCACTATGCTTATCAATTATCATTTATGTTATTAAAAGGATATAAATTTTCATTTAAAATTAAGGTAAACAGTTTTGACTAGAGATGACGCAAAAAAAAAGAATAGTGACTTTTTTCGAAATTTATATATTCTAAAAATTTGATTTCAAACTTAGGGGAGGTTATAATGAAATTTGTTTGGTACATACACAAGCTTATTTAATTTCCCAAGGTGGGGTATGTGTTTTTATGAAGTGGAATAATTAAAAAATGCCCCGGCCGAGTCAGGGCCCGGACCCACAAGTGCACCGTAACCCCCCACCCCCACCCTCCGCCCCCTTGTGGGGGCTATGCTGCTATGTAAACAGATTTTCAATATCCATGTGATACTGACCCCATGATAAATAATATTTATAATTAAAAAGACTGATAATTAAGTTCAAGCCTTAGAAACTATAGCCTCAAACAAATAAATAATATATACAGGAATTATTTGACGGATAATAATTAAATAATAATAATTAAATAATTTTGACACCACTATAATCCATCAAATAATTCCCGTGTTTAATATGTTTCACTATAAACCAACACCGCTTTCCCTAAACGTTATAAATAATATATAATAAATATTTATATTTGATATAAGTATTTGATATGTGTATGTTTATTTGAATCAAGCAGAGGACA
Organism: Forficula auricularia; assembly: GCA_024734495.1. NCBI lineage: Eukaryota > Metazoa > Arthropoda > Insecta > Dermaptera > Forficulidae > Forficula > Forficula auricularia. The sequence goes on from JALMQS010000070.1 coordinate 19,883,672, forward strand.
ACCACTTTGTTTCTCTTTATGATTCAACAACTCTGCTACTCTCAGCAAAACAAAAACTTTTCAATTAAATAAAGAGATTCTATTTGTTTATTACTATAAAAATATTGTACGATAGTATGTGGAGTAACGAGTGTATGAAGGGCCTATGGCAAAAATAGTTTTCGATTTATAGTCCCAAAAAAATGAAGACCACGGATAATCGAGAGTTTACAGTATTTATTTTAACTAAGCAAAGTCCACTTGGACCGTCTTGGTTTTCTCTTAAAAAAAAATTTTTTATTTCAAATTTCAACATGGACGTTATAATAACAATACCGAGGAGTAATATGGACTTACCTCTATTTAATGAAGTTCTCTCTTTTGTGCACTAGATAACGTCTCAGGTTATGGATACAAACTAGAAAAATATGTCTCAACTCATATTATTTACCTTATCCCCACCAGGTACGCTCAAAATAACTGTCCAAACCCAAAATGTCAAAATTACTAAAAAAAAAAACCCTAAAATTTTCAAAAATAGTTTTTTTGTTTTTTTGGTTTCGGATGCTTAGGGCCAGTTGTATGTCGGTTGATAAACTCTTTTTAAACGTTGACAAAGGGTAAATGGCTGGGATGGCCAATCAGATGAAAGTGCCTGCCAATCAGATGACAGGCACTTTCATCTGATTGGCCACCCCAGCCAATTTACCTTTTGTCAACGTTTAAAAGAGTTTATCAACCGACATCAACGGCCCTTAGTGTATTTAGCCTAGGGGTTCCTAGACTTTTCCGAGTCGCGGTTCCCTTTCTCAATTAAAAATTTTCCATGGCGCCCGACCGTAAATAAAAGTATGTCTAATCGTAAGTAAGAGATAAAAATAAATAAATTTTTATCTTCTCAATTTTTTCTAGTTAGGCCAAATGTCTTGCTTCAACTATAAAACTTCGGGGCGCTTAGTTGCTCAGTTTGGGAACCTCTGATTTATCCAGTATCCCTTTAGAATGATAATACTATATATATTGATCTAGATTAATTTGTAACAACGCTAAGAGAAATTTCTCTAAAAAATTTTCCCTCTTGACTAGAATCGAACCTACGAACTCTTGAACTAAGATCCTCTGCTTTATCCACTAGACCACTGTAAGATTAATATTTATACCATGATTTCATTTACTAAAACTATAAATTTTTGATTTAGACTTTGTGTCGAGATAATATTGTATTCATTTGAACTCGAAAGAAAATGAAAAAAAACATTGAATATATATTAATTAACAAGGCAAATTTGAAATATAATTGTCAGCTAGGATTTTAAACTGACAGCTCCAATGGATTTTCATTAACCAGGCAAATTTGAAATATAATTTTAATTTGCACTCAAATTTTGAAATGAAAGACTCTAAAAGACTTTAAATTAAGAAACATTAAATATATCGATAATTATTCCTCCCTCCGCCCCGCCGCCCCGCAACTCAAAAATTTAATATTCAATTCGCTTTTCTTTGCGCACAGAAGAAATTATTCACATCTTATTTGATTTATATTTTATATATTATATTTTATATATTATTTGTTTATTTTTTAATAATTTGCACTATTATTTAATTTTTTATATTAAATGACACACAAAAAAACCTAAGCAAAAAAATCAAGTATTGGCGACTCTGATTTTTACCATCTGGATTTCGGGATCCCTATCATATATTTACTCTATACACGATTTTCTTCATTGATTCTGCTTTGAATATATCATTAATAATCAAAAGAAGGCACGCACGAAAAGCTCGTTTCATAATAGTGTGGTAGTGTTAATGAGGGAGCCGGGTTTAAGGGCTTCAATTTTTATTTTTTTTATTAAATAAAAAACTAAATTAAGCACAATTAGTACTGTTGAGGGGGGTGGGGGGTCGAAGTATTGGATTTACTATATTTTTTTCTTTTTACTTATGTCGTTTAGCAGTTGCGTAGGGGGAAGGGGTCATTCCACAAAGCAACATATTTAGTGGGAATTTTTTTTATTAATACAAATAGGTAATTCAAGTAATTAAAAAAGAACATAATTCTTGATTAAACATATGAAATATATTTAATTATTGTTAGTTTGCCACAAGAAACGGTTTGCCGTTGCCGTTACTCATCCCATAAACCCTGCCCTTGGGAGGTTCTGCCCCCCCCCCGTGGCTACGCCATTGGTTTAGTACCATCTCAAATGAAGAAAATCAGAAATAAATCGAATGGTCAATGGTCATATGTGGTCATTTGGTTTATTTTTTTTTAATGCAATCAAAACCAGGAAGGGGCACCGTGAATATGCGATTCCTAAAATAGTTATTGACATAAATTAGAGGTGAATTAAAAGTTGTTCATCAGACTATCAGAACATGCGCAATAATTTAGAGATAAAAAATTATAATTGAATGTAATGGAAGGCAGCTCAGGGGTAGTGAGTAAAGAAAAATTAACACATATCCAAATAAGGTGTAATTTATTGGATTCTTTCCTCCTTTCCTTTCAAACCAACGTTTCGGAGGATTCTTCCCCCTTCTTCAGCGTTTTAAAGGATTAATTAGATAATTAAGAAAAAGAAGAAAAAAATAGTTTTTCTATGCTTCTGCTAAGGAAGAAGAAAGTTTTAAACACTGCTGTAGAGAGAGCAAGGAAGCATTTTATTTGTTTGTATTGTTTCCTTCATTGACACTTTAAAACCCTGAAGAAGGGGGAAGAATCCTCCGAAACGTCGGTTTGAAAGGAAAGGAAGAAGGATTCCAATAAATTACACCTTATTTGGATATGTGTTAATTTTTACTTTATCCAATGCGAAGCATGGGAGAAAGTATTGTAATCGCTCTCGCGGCAAGCGCGACTTCAAAGAGTCCTCAGGAAAAACTACGGAACCCATAGACTCAATTAAGGTCACAAATTGAAGTATTCAATGAGATTGAATTTTAGCACGTGACGGTTTTGCCAAAAATTACATCGAATCTCGTCGAGAGGCCAAAAAGTGCCATTTTTTTTGGAAGTGCGTGGGGATGGATGGATGTGTATCGTTTTTTTCGTCCACGATTTTTTACACACCTTTGCGCCGATTGAAATGAAATTGAAAACCTACGATTAGTTTAACAAAATGAAGCACTGATTAGTTTTTGGTACATATCGGTCCACAAACATTAGTACTTTATTTCAGTACTTTTTTAGTTTTTTCTAAATATCTTGAAAATGACTAAACCAATTTTGATGAAATTTAATATCCTAATTAAGTGCCTTGGGGACCACAAAAAGGTTAAATAAAGTTTTTAGTAAAATCATATTTTAAAATACTTTACTCAGGAGTAAAATAGTACTTTTTTATTTTAAATTCTTTAAAATTTATTCATTTGATCGTTTTAATATAGCTCATTTAACCTAACTTAAGTAAGAATGGTTAGGCTTCTCGCTGTGAAATGGTAAAAATTTGGGAGGAAATTTTATAAGTAACCATAGCAACCGCGTTGTTTTCTTATCCGTTACCATTGCTGACGACATGGAGGAATCGACTTAAAATCAAAAATAGCGATTGATTCTCATCTAGTGTTTGAGGAATAACCATTCTATATTGGCCTTTTGACGTTTCGGTTTTTATTGGTAACCATTGCTGAAGACATAAAGGAATCGAGTTAAAATCAAAAATAGCGATTGATTCTCATCTAATACTTGAGGAATATCCATTCTATATTGGATTTTTGACGTTTCGGTTTTTATTGGTAACCATTGCAAAAGAGATGGAGGAATTGACTTAAAATCAAAAATAGCGATTGATTCTCATCTAGTATTTGAGGAATAACCATTCTATATTGGATTTTTGACGTTTCGGTTTTTATTGGTAACCATTGCTGAAGACATAGAGGAATCGGGTTAAAATCAAGAATAGCGATTGATTCTCATCTATTACTTGAGGAATAACAATTCTACATTAGATTTTTGACGCTTCGATTATTATTGGCAACCATTGCTGAAGACATGGAGGAATCGGCTTAAAATAAAAAATAACGATCGATTCTTGTCTAATTATTATTATTATTATTATTATTATTATTATAGCCTTTATTTAGTTCAATTTTACATTTAAATTATATTTAATCAAGCAATACACAATAAATTACAACATATTTACAATATATTTATACTTATATTATATTTACAATTGTACAAATTATGATGGAACTAGGCCCCTTAGGGCATAGGCCTCTCCCAAATTCTTGTCTAATACTAGAGGAATAACTTTTTTGCATTCCATTTTTGATGTTTTGACTATTAATGGCAACCTCTACTGAAAACGTGGAAGAATCGACTTAAAATCAAAAAGACTAGATTCTTTTTTGTAAACAACTCAAGATAATCGAAGCGTCAAAAATCGAATGTAGAATGGTTATTCCTCGACTGTTAAATGAGAATCAATCGCTATTTTTGAATTTAAGTCAACATGGACTGCAAATAGCAAGTGATATCTGATTAACAATAAAGGAATAAACATATTAATATTTCAAATGAATTTGATAAAGTTTAGCAACGATCCGTTGCAGTTTATTTATTTTCCTCACTACCCCTGAGCTGCATTCCATTACTTTCAATTAAAAGTTCTACCAGTCCGTCTCTCCCCAGAGAAAATAAATAAAAAATTATAATTTCGTTAAAATACCTAGAAAAAAAATCTAATTTTTCATGTTTTATCAAAAGAATAAATTTTACAAATGGACCAAGGCATTTTGATAGAAAAATAAAACTTCTTTTCAAGAAAATTACACTTTTAAATAAATACGTATTTTTTTAAAAAAATGGAAAATAATAATTGAATGTAATGGAAGGCAGCCCAGGGGTAGTGAGGAAAGAAAAATTAACACATATCAAATAATAATCAGTAGAGATTGTGGTGTTGGTGCAAGGTGAAACATCTTTAATAAAGATAAGAGTAAATAAATAATTTATTTACTCTTATCTTCATATCAAATAAGATGTAATTTATTGATTCTTTCTCCTTTCCTTTCAAACCGACGTTTCGGAGGACTTTCCCTTCTTCTTTAGGGTTTCAAAGGATCAATCAATGAAACAAATAAAATGTTTCCTTCTTCTCTCCACAGTAGTGTTCAAAACTTTCTTCTTTTTAGCAAAGGCATAGAAAAACAATTTTTTTCCTCCTTTTTCAAAAAAAAAAATTGTCTTTCTATGCCTTTGTTAAAAAAGAAGAAAGTTTTAAACACTACTGTGGAAAGAAGAAGGAAACATTTTATTTGTTTTATTCATTGACCCTTTGAAACCCTGAAGAAGGAGGGAAAAATCCTCCGATACGTCGGTTTGAAAGGAAAGGAGGAAGGATTCCAATAAATTACACCTTATTTGATATATGTTAATTTTTTCTTTCCTCACTACCCCTGGGCTGCCTTCCATTACATTCAATTAAAATTTCTACCAGTCCGTCTCTCTCCAGACAAAATTTTATTGGAAAAATAATTTAATAATTTAGTTGAAATAAGGGATGTTACCGAGCTTTGACTCCGACTACGAAGGGTCAGAACTTCCGATTGATTTTACACCTCCGACTCCGACTTCAGCTCCGAAAATTTTGAATCGGAGTTTATAAGGAAGATCGAAAGATTCGACCTCGGCCAGTCAGAGCGCGCACCTACAAGTTTTGACTTGTCAGCCAGGGCATCCCCACACGACAGCATATTTTTCTATTGTTGCATCTTACATAAGTATGTGTATTATTATTTATATTTGATTGATTAAAGAGATTGATTAGTGAATTATATTTCTATTATTTCATTAGGCTTGCCCTTAACAGTTAGTTATGGTAGTTGTTTCGCGACAATAGTAGCAAAAACTTAATGCTAGAGTATATAGTACAGACAATAAGGATTCATAATTCATAAGCCCAAAACTTTTTGCTGTTTATGTACCACTACTTGCCAATCCCCTGCTCGTTTGACAATTCTGGCAACACTGTCCGAGGTTGTATATATTATTTCATGGAAATGACAGATAAAGTACATTATAAAGGAAGATTTATAAAACAAAAAGTTCTTAATAATCGATTGAAAGCTGTTGCGACAATGGCTGAATCGAAAAAAAGTCAAAAAAAGTACTAAAGTTAACCCACTTTTTAGGTTAAATAAATCCGTTGTTGCCAGCTTGTTTTTAGTGTAAATTTCTGATTAATCATTTTTCATTATTTATTCATTACTAGCTGACGCCAGGGCTCTTGGCCCGGCGTCACCTAGCCCCTGACGGGGAGCGTCTCGTTTTATGGTTAAAATTTATATAGATAATAGCTGACCTGACCACGCGTAGCTGTGACTAACTCTTATGCTTCACGCCTAAGCCACTGGACGTATTTTGATTTGATCAATAATTTAAATATATTTAAAAAATAATAATAGTTTTGAAAATGCAAATAATTATAGAATAGGTATTAAAACAGTAAATGAATTATATATTACTTGTCAAAATTGTTCCCTTAACCAAAAATAATATTAACAGTTCAAAGATTTCCAAAAAGCTATAATCGGCCATCTTGTTTGTTTTCTTTTACTGCTCAGAGAGGCGCTGGCGTTGTTTCTTCGAAAAAAATATTTTTTACATGCCACAGGTGTGATATCTATAAAAACACTATATATAAAAACACTCGTGTATTTGAATGGAATGTTGTGTGAAAATTTCAATGTAATCGGTGAAGAACTTTCGGAGATCCTTCAACGTATCACTTAAGCGTAACAGTACATTTTTATTTATATAGATTATCTGAGAAACTGTCTTGTAACTATGAATTAAAATTTTCCTAAAATATGTATTAGGTATTGTTTAATGTTGGTTTAGTTTTTTATAACACAGGTAAGAAGAGTTTCTTAATTATAATTAAATATGTATGTAAACTTTCCGAAATCCCGTATAGTGCAATGTATAAAAGTCTGAAAAACTCTATCTTTGGAATTTAATATCTCCGGGACTATATTGTTCATAAATTTCGTTTTTCCACCAATCGATGCAGAAGTATTTAAATAAAAATCTATCTAAATTTCAAAAAAATCTTAGGAAAACCCATTTGGTGAAACAACTACCTTAAATACATCTCTTCTACTTCGACTCCGGCTCTGACTCAAAGTCAAATTTAAAATCTCCGGTTCTGACTCCGGTTCCGGTAAACCCACCTCCGTAACATCCCTAGTTGAAATTATTAAAAAAAATATTTTCAGGTTCCTTGATAAAAGGGGAAGATCCTTCAATATTCCCTTATGGGTAATTTTTCAATTTCGATAGAAAAAAATAAAACATCCTTTTATAAATAAATGTGATTTTCATTGAGAATGCCTTGGAAATAAAAATATAATTAAAAATGAACACCAATTAAAATAGACCTGAATATATAAAGTAATACTCTTCGAAATGACTCCAAACAGTATAGGGTCTCGCTCAGACCAAATTCCTGGTTACATGGCTGGTCTTGAATTTTTAAAATGTGAATAAGTGGGTACTTTGTTGACCAGAGGGGCTTCAGTGAATAAACAGCAATGTATAATTCAAGCCCTATTCAGACAAAAGAAGGTTGTTTTTTTTCGAAGAAAATTTATTAAATTAAATTAAAATACAAAATATATGAGAAATAAATTTAGAATAACTTATACTTTTACATACGTAGCATGGGGTAGTGGTGATATTCTATCTGTAAAAAATAAGCCGAACAAGTGCAATTCGGATTCGCCTAACCATTATTTTGCATTTAATATACAGGGTAGGGCATAAAGATTTACCATATTTTGAAGAGGTATAAAAAAATGAATATATTTTTGAAAAAGAACATAAAATAATTTTTTTTTAATGTGTTTTAAACATTATCAGATAAAAAAAAGGAGGAGAGGAGGTCAAAATGAAAATTTAGCCCTTTCGACCAAACTCAATCAAATTTTGTATACATATTCTGTGGGCGCCCAGAAGGCTAGAAATGCAAAAACTAACCAAATTTGTCATCATAGTTTGGTCGAAAGGGCTAGAATTATCATTTTTGATCCCCTCGGCCCTTTTTTACTTTATCTAATTCGAAGCATGGGCAAAGTATTGTAATCGCTCTCGCGCCAAGCGGGAATTCAAAGGGTTCTCAGGTAAAGACTACGGAACCCATGGACTCAATTAAGGTCACAAATTGTTGTATTCAATTAGGTTGAATTTTAGCACGTGACGATTTTGCCAAAATTACCAGGAATCTCGTCGAGAGCCCAAAAAGTGCCATTTTTTTGCAAGTGCGTGGGGATGGATGGATGGATGGATGGATGTTATCGTTTTTTTCGTCCACGATTTTTTCCACACCTTTGCACCGATTGAAATGAAATTGAAAACCTACCATTAGTTTAACAAAATGAAGCGCTGATTAGTTTTTGGTACATATCGGCCTACAAACATTAGTACTTTATTTCAGTACTTTTTTAGTTTTTTCTAAATATCTTGAAAATGACTTAACCAATTTTGATGAAATTTAAAATCCTAATTAAGTACCTTGGGGACAACAAAAAAGGTTAAATAAAGTTTTTAGTAAAAGTATATTTTAAAAGTACTTTACTCTAGAGTAAGATTGTACTTTTTTTAAATTCCTTATTTTACCAAAATTAAAAAAAAAACTTTAAAATTTATTCATTTGATAGGTAATATAGCTCATTTAAACTTGTTTAAGTAAGAATGGTTAGGCTTCTCGCTGTGAAATAATAAAAAATTGGGAGGAAATTTTATAAGTAACCATAGCAACTGCGTTGTTTTTTTATGCGTTACCTTTGCTGAAGACATGGAGGTATCGAGTTAAAATCAAAAATAGTGATTGATTCTGATCTAATACTTGAGGAATAACCATTCTATATTGGATTTTTGACGTTTCGGTTTTTATTGGTAACCATTGCTGAAGACATGGAGGAATCGAGTTAAAATCAAAAATAGTGATCGATTCTCATCTAATACTTGAGGAATAACAATTCTACTTTAGGTTTTTGACGTTTTGATTATTATTGGTAACCATTGCTGAAGACATGAAGGAATCGGCTTAAAATCAAAAATAACGATCGATTCTTATCTAATACTAGCGGAATAACCTTATTGCATTCCATTTTTGATATTTTGACTATTAATGGCAACATCTACTGATAACGTGGAAGAATCGACTTAAAATCAAAAAGACTAAATTCTTTTTTGGTAAACAACTCAAGCTTGATTAGATTTTGGTGCATATCGAACCAAAATTAAAGTTGGGAAGAGGGAGGGGGAGGGGGGGGGTTTAAAATTTAAAATTATAATATTTTCAAATTAAAAAACAAGAAAAATGAAATATACTATAAAATTAACCTATAATAACGAAAATACCTTGGACCATACTCAACCAAATTTTATATACATAATCAGTGGGCTACCATAAGACTAAAAATGCAAAATCAAACCCCCGAATTGGGGGGACGGGGAGGCAGGGTCAAGAAATGAAAATCTAGGCCTTTGTACCAAACTCAGCCTGAAGTGTATGGTAAAGTCAAATGGATGGCCACATCAGAACGTGTCAATTTATTTTAAATTAATTTATTAACGCAGATTGACTGAAAGAAAACATGCTATTTTCTAATATTTGTTTATTAAAAAAGAAAGAACTGAAAACGTAAACTGGCTCTATCATGGTGTGTGTCGAGCAGAGTGCCACACTTGAGGTGTAATGATCTGGAGAAATAGCTTGGAGAATTAGCTCGACAGAGGGCGACCAGCAAAGCTCTTCTCTCTTAAACTAAACGACATTATCAGATAATTAAAATAATATTTTTGGTATCTTAAGCTTAACTGAAACGGACAAGTTCTTCCGGCGGAACTCATTTATATTTTGACTAATGTTATTTTCCGCTACCGCTCCTCCTCGTTCGTTCTTCTCGCACCATTTTCTGATCTTTTTCAGTACTTTGGAAGCAAATGAATTGCTAGTGTTTTCTTAAGAACGAATTCTCTAGCAGTTGCGGTGTCATCGTCGCCGAGGCATGCGACCCTCACGCTTCGTGGCCCACACATTGACACGCAAGCACCTCAAGCCGAATAATGCCAGTTCAACATGCAAATGCTGAAGAGGATTATAGAAATGGAGAGCGGGAAGTAACCTTCGCGAGTAGCTTCAATTGACCGGCTGAACATAGGAAGTAAGAAGAGAGATGGTCAAGTTTTGTTACACTGCAAATTACCATCTCTATATAGAGTAGTCTGCTGTAAGACTGGTGTGACCTTAATCCCATGCCACCACTGACTCTATTCTTTGCCAACTCATTTTTCTATAAGTCCTAAATCTATCAGAAGCAAATATTCCAATCTAGGTCTTCTTCTTTCCATACTAACTCAATCTTCTATAAGTATCTCTCAGCAATCTTCCGTGTCTTAACATGTGATCTATCATCTAATTTCCTTAGATTCTTCTCGTGTTCTCTTTTTCCTTATCCTATCGAGAATTTCTTCGCATATAATTCTATCTATTCATTTAATCTTCAAAATTCTCTCGTAGCAGGGTGTTTAAAATTCCTCCAGTCTCTTCTCTCTGCCTCTCCAATTGTCTAGGTTTTCCATCCATTATACAGTGCAATTCTCCTTACTGTAGTCCAGTGTTTTTCAACCTTTTTCATGACCTTAGTATGAACATTTTCTTTCACGCCCCCTACCCCCCCCCCCGCTCTTTAGTAACCTGTATTTTATTATGTTACAAATATCAAATCCGTACAATATTTTTATTAATTTTTATAATTAGGTATCGGCTAAATACACAATTATTTTTTGGACCATGTACCACTGTTTAGTTACCATGTCCCGTTACAAACTACACAATTAATTTCATGAAATTTATTATTTTGTTCTAGAAGAAAATAATTTTATTTTAATTTTTAGAAACAAAATGCAAGAGAATTGACATATTTATACGTGACTTGAATTTTATTGTCAATTTTTTTTTAAGTGAAACGTCATATTGAATTGATAGAGATTTTCTTTAGGAGACGGACTGGTATAAATATGCAATTGGATGTTGATGAAAGCAGTCCACGGTGGTTGTAAAAAATAAGACTATAGAGGTTTTATTATTTTACATTTATTTGTTAAACCGACGTTTCGGAGATTTATTCTCTCCTTCTTCAGGGTAACAAAAAGTCAATGAAAGTAGTTCAAAAAATAGTTACTTTCTGTCTCCTTTTGACTTTTTGTTACCCTGAAGAAGGAGAGAATAAATCTCCGAAACGTCGGTTTAACAAATAAATGTAAAATAATAAAACCTCTATAGTCTTATTTTTTACAACCACCGTGGACTGCTTTCATCAACATCCAATTGTCATATTGAATGTTAAGTTCAAGTCAAAGTGAATCGGAAGGGAAAGAGACAGAAAACGAGAGATCGAGACAGTGCAAAAAACGCAAATTTTAATGCAGCAAAATAGTGGGAAAAAATTTGGTTAATATTTCTACACCCTTATGTTTACGGTAGGGAGATAGGGAGTGCCTGTAAGCTTAGAAATTAGGCGAGGAAATTGTCTCCTGAAGCGGGGGGAAGAAGAAGCTCGACCGCCATCTTGCATAGTTCAAAACATTGCCAAACATAACGTTATCAAATGAGAAATACATGTTTAACAAAGAGCTAATATTCTCATATAAGCACGTTTTTCTTTAATATAAAATACAGTATATGTTCCTATGACTATTTTGTGTATATTCATCTTATTTTAATGTGAAATAATTTTAATAATTAATAATTTTAATTAATTTCAATTTTCTCTAGATATCTGTAAAAATCAAAAAACTATAATTTAAAATAGTTCTTTTATTATTTTTCTTTATTTAGATGACCTTATAATTTTGAAAATCGAAGGTAAATGATATATATTTTAGTATAGGACCATATGGAAATCTCAATTTTTTTGAAAGATCCAAGATGGCGGACTGTGAGTCAGCGATGAAGTAGGCAGGCGACACTTTCCTAGCCATAACCTCTCTCCCTATCTCCCTGGTTTACGGATACTAGTCGAGCAGTGGTGTCATGTTTCCGAAACACGCCGGAACGCCACTCCTGCACTAGTTTTGGGAACATATATTTCCAAAATTTTCCGGGTGGGCGGGGCCCCCGGTACCCCTAGGCTAACCGGAATTTCAGCGTTTCGTCAGTGCTAAATTGGACCACTGAAGTCAAGTGAATACAATGTAGTATAGTATTCCAATTTTTTTTTAATTATTATAATTTATTAACCGACTTCAAAAAAGGAGGAGGTTCTCAATTCGACTGATTTTTTTTTTTTTTGTGTCTATGTTACCTTCGCCAATTGTGAACCGATTTTGAAGATTTTTTTTGCATTGGGTTCAGTCTAGTTTCCGATTGGTCCCTTTTTTTTCATTGGTATTGGACCTTTTTTGATATGGTTGTCAGGCATAACTTCTTTGTTTATGAACCGATTTTAATGACTCTTTTTTAATGGAAAGAGGGTGCCTTAGGGGTGGTACCATATTAATTTGGTCAAGTTTTGAAGATATGATCAATGACGAAATAACGTAAATCTCCAATTCTTATGACCAAATAATCGAAATTATAATGAATAAAATCTTTTATAAAAAAATCTTAAAATGTTCATTTAAAGCCCGCAAACGTTCCGAGAGAATTTCTATATTTATTAATTGAATTTCATTATCATTTTCTGATTCATTCGCCCGACGCTTTCTCTTACTAGATGCATGCAAGGTATTATATTAAGTCACTATTAATAACATCACTAAAAAGAGAAAAATAAAAATAATTTTTATAAAAAAATAAAATAAAACCTACTTCAAAAATTTAAATGCAACAATTAAAATAATAATAACTTAAAAATAAAAATAAAATACACTAAAAGGTATAAAATAATTATCTAATTTAGTTATAACTATACGACGAAATATTAACATGAAATCACTTTTTGAAGTCGGTGCCAAGCATATACATTTTATGAATCGCACTCGACGGACCTTACTTGGTACGTTTGGCATGTACGCTCGCTTATATAGTTTGTTTGGCACCGACTTCAAAAAGTGATTTCATGTTAATATTTCGTAGTTCAGTTGTAACTAAATATAACTATACGACGAAATATTAACATGAAATCACTTTTTGAAGTCGGTGCCAAGCATATACATTTTATGAATCGCACTCGACGGACCTTACTTGGTACGTTTGGCGTGTACGCTCGCTTATATAGTTTGTTTGGCACCGACTTCAAAAAGTGATTTCATGTTAATATTTCGTAGTTCAAAGTTGTAACTAAATTAGATAATTATTTTATACCTTTTAGTGTATTTTATTTTATTTTTAAGTTATTATTATTTTGTTTTGTTGCATTTAATTTTTTTGAAGTCAGTTTTATTTTTATAAAGTCCCTTTTAAGACCCTCACCATCTACAGGTACCGCTAAGATCTTAGAATTGTAACAAAGAAATATTATGCATATATAATATACAATAAATATCAACATACAACAAACACGTTTCTCCATTCCCTCATCCTACCACTGACCCTATCTTTCATCCCTATATCATCATTCACCCCGCCAAACAGCCTATACATGTCTTCTGGACTCTCTCCTCTTCTCCTAACCCTTCCTTCGGACCCCACGAAACCGGGTGGAGGATTAAAATGTGTGGACCTTTACCCATTAGAAAGTAGATAATATATCAATAGAAAAAGGCCAACAAAAGTTGTGGTAGTAGAAGTGGGGTAAGGGGCTGGCAGGCAGGTATTTCAGGAACCAAATATTTGGCAGTCTCTGAGACGCTCCCCGGCAGGGCCACCCACCCGAAGGGCCTGGCTGCAGAGGGCAACCCACGTGGCACGCCTGGCGCAGTTAATATGACATATTTATTTTAAGTTTAATCTTTTTAGTAATACCTGCCACAACCGTCAAAGAAGTTTTACTTCAACCGCGCGTAAAGGTTACACGCATGAATTTTTTATTTCAGATAAATACGAGTATAAATGGAAATCACGCCACGTAGCTATACCACCTAGCAAGAATAAACAAAGCTTACCTTGCGGGGATTCTCAGAGGTTACACATTATTTTATTAAACATATTTATAACTTCTTAATTTAAAAATTACATTACACATTTTTACTTATTTCTTTGTTATCGAATGTGAAAAAAACTGTTTTTATTTAAAATCTATTATTTTACTGAAGGCCCATGCCAATTTGATATTTTTGTTTATGTGGCCAAAATTTTCGGATGAAAAGAATTTGAAAAACATGTCATGAAAAATTTGACAAGGGTCAAGTCCCTTTCCTGCATGAAAAGGATTAATATTCAATCCATATTGTGAATAAATAGCTTTTAGCAAAAATTTGTTTAACAATAGAAGCATATGAATAATGAAGATATGTTTTGTAAGTTCAGTCGGGTTAAAAAGGGCATTCATTACCTTACAAAAAGTCAACTAATTTTGAATTTTGGATATCTTTTGTTTTTAGGGGTCATAATGAAAAATTCAAATTTTACAACTTAAGCTATTTATAATAATATTTAATTTTGATGTAGAAATTAGAGGCATTTGAGGACAGGACTCAGTTGTTGTTGAGTGATTTTCTTACTTCAATTTTATTTTATTTAGAGCAAATATAAAAACCATATCATACATTATATTTATTTATATTGAACAATTTTTTATTTTTGTTTTGTTTCTTCTAAGTAAAATAAAACAGAAGTAAGAAAATTCCTCAACAACAACTGAGTTCAGTCCTCCAATGCACCAATTTCTACATCAAAATTAATTTTTATTATAAATAGCTTAAGGTTGAACATTTGAATTTTTCATTATTACCACTAAAAACAAAACATATCCAAAATTCAAAATTAGCTGACTTTTTATAAGGTAATTCCCTTTAAACGACCCGATTGAACTTATACTATCCATCAAAAACACATCTTCATATGCTTCTTCTTTCTAATGACGGAAAATTGATTATTTTTATTAATAAAATAAAACCTGCATTCTTGATTGCAAATTTAAAAAAATTTAATTCTCATTAAGGTATTTCTTTCGTCATGGATAGAAAACAATATTTTTTTTTTTAATATCTCCTTACCAATAAGTTTGACGACAAAAAGTTGTAATTTTCAATTTTATAGGTAATTAAATTTCCTATAAATTTTATCTGAAGAATTTTTTTTCTATAGCTAACAATTCGAGATTTAAAATATAACACCTGTTTGCCGAGTTCTGTCCCTGTAGAGGGACTCTTCTCTATTATGGAGATGATAATGCGATCTCATCGAAGAAAAAATGAGTGATAAAATGTTTGAAGAAATGGTTTTACTCTGAAGTCTCACAATTTAAACCTTAAAAATATATTTTCTCACATTTACGCGATTAACGCGATCACTGTTCATAATTAATGTATTATAATAAGCTTTATTTAAATTGAAAGTTTTTGCCGAGAGTAGCAGAATTTTTATATATTGAAGGAGACAATAAAAGAGTGTGTCTTCTGCTGGAATTATAAATTTTATTTATTTATTACGAGACTATAGTTTCGAGGGCTTTGCCCTCTTCATCAGTCTATTACAATGTATTCACAGGAATTAATTTATGAATGAAAGTATTACATTTTTCATGTGTTAAGGTTATAAATTACAAACTATAGTCTCGTTATAAATAAATAAAATTTATAATTCCAGCAGAAGACACACTCTTTTATTGTCTCCTTCAAGCTTTATTTAGTTAAGTTAAGATTAATAAAATGTTTATTAATATGTTGTTTTTTTAAGTATTTAAAAAATATTTATTTTGTATCTAGTATTTCAAATACTATTTACAAAAGTATCTTGTATCTGATGTCTCAAATACTTTACTTAAAAGTATCTTGTAACTTGTACTCCAGATATTTTTTATGAGGTATCTTGTACATTAGGGTGGGTCGAAAAAAACTGAAATTTTTTTTTCGAAAACGCTTTACTGCGGAAAAGTTGCCTATTGTAATAAGAAGGAAAAGGGCATAAAAAAATTAAAATCGGTTAACATCTTCCGCTCAAACATCGAACTTGAAACTTGATCACTTTCATAAAATCAATTGATATCATTGCATATAGTATTATAATGCAGGAACCAAAAAATCTATAATTCAGAAAAGTTTTATGTAAAAACATGTTGATTTACCTTTTTCTGTTTTACTAGCTGAACATATTTAACTGGATAGAAGAATAGAGGCAGTCGAACCTTTTGCATGAATGGCTTTGACCTCTTGTCAACCCATTCGGGGGTGCGTTTGTTAAAAATTCTTTTTAAGCATTTCTTCTTAAAATTGATGATAAAGTAACATAAAAATCTAAAAAAGAAATAACAAAGAGTAGACGAAATAAAAACAATAGTTTTATAGATATGGATCATGACAAATCAGTTTTCTACATTACATTTCAGGGTTTTTGAGAACTATTAGGTTAATGATTTCACTGCTTATCTATTAAAGTTCAAACGTAATAACCGATTTCTAGATCTAATTTCATTCAATGATACTTGTTGCAGATTGGTACATGATGGAGTTGGTTGCCTTGACGTGAATCTAAATCTGGTGTCAAGCTATTGGTTGCATTATAGTTATTTCTAAATAACAGAACCACTTTTTATTTCCATAGAATCAGATATTCCATACAGTATTATTTTATGTAAATTGGATGAAAAAATATAAACTTATTCAAAACGCGGTAATGGTTTAACAATTTTTGTCAGCTAATCTTTTGAGATGAAAAATTTTATTATTTGATTAAAACAGGAATAGTAGGGAATTGGAAAATAAATTAAAAACAGAGTTTTTTTATCAAATGGGCCAGACGTTTCGTGAATTTATTTCGACTTCTTCAGTGACCCATTTTATCACTCTTTGTCAAACGACAATTCCACTATGCGATGAAACATCTTTAATCTTTTTTATTATAACTTCAATACATTATTGGGGTCAATTATTCAACAATCTTGAACCTTTTAACAAATAAAAAATAAAAATTCTTATAAAAAATCCTTTATGCTGTTTTTAGTTTTAAACAGACAAAGAGTGATAAAATGGGCCACTGAGGAAGTCGAAATAAATCGACGAAACGTCTGGCCCATTTGATAAAAACTCTGTTTTTTATTTATTGTCCAATTCCCTGCTATTCCTGTTTTAATTAATAGTTATTATGGATCCGAGTGATATACCGTTTGATTATTTATTTTTCTATGATAAATTAATTAAAAATGCATTTATTATTAGTTATATAAAAAGATTTTAAGGTAGTTCTTTCACAAATTTTAAAATTCAAGAACTCTTTGAAACATATCGAAAATATAAGTCATTAAAAGCATAATAAACGCACTGTTAAAATTTGAAGACGATTTACCACACAAAACATGAAATAATTGCAATTAAAAATGAAATTTTTTACATACCTATGGTAGATTGGGAAAGGGTGGGAAAATATTAATTATTTTATTTTTTTCATTGAAAGACTTTCACCAACTTGATGAAAAACTAATATTTGTTATAATAAAATATTCGGAGTAACTTAAAAAAAAATTGAAATTATTTACTTCGTAGTTTTGATAAAAAAAATATAAAAATATTTGGCGTTTATTTTTAGTGGAGGGGATATAATATCAATGGCTTGGAAACGATCCATTCATAAAGAGAATATAGTAGTGTAAAAAGTACAGTCACGTTAAAAAACATATCCTAAAATTTTATCACCATTCATAGGTATAGAGTGGTTACGAGGCTAAAACTTTTTGTCTGAATTGTCGCGAAAGAACTACCTTAAGACATTTTAATTCAATATTATTAGAGATTTTACCAGGGCAACCCCAAACACAGGGCTAAATGGGCTATAGCCCCGGGGCGTAAGCATTTTGGGGCGGCAATTTTTATTCATGTTATAATTTTTTGTTATTATTAGTTATTTGGTCATTAGTTAATATTATTCAAAATCTTTTTATGACAAAAATAACCAAATAACCTGTTCTAAATGAAATAGAAAATATTATATGAATGCATATACAAAAGGGGCATGCCGAATATCTTAGGACGGCCCTGGATTTTACATAAAATCACGTGAATCGAAACGTCTCGAAAAGATGAATGAATTGATAATTGTGCTCGTGTAAATATAAGACCAGCTTGGTAAAAAAGTACAGTACAACAAAAAGTATCATCATTCAATAGGTGTGTCGAAAAACTGATATTTTTTTAAAAAACATTTTAGTTCAAAAAGTTGCCTATTGTAATAAGAACAACGGCATAGAAGAAATTCAAAATCGGTTAACATCATCCGCTCGGTGAATCACTTTAAACTTATGAAAATTTGCAAAAATCACGATTTTTTTGTAATTTTTTCTATTAGTTAAATTTCTTATGCTTGTTTTATGGTTTAAATAACCTACATAAATTGAATTCTTGATCAATAATATATTTTACGTTCGCGCAACATCTTAGAAAAATTCTATTTTTTCAAAGATGTTACGCGAACGTAAAAAAGTATATTATTGATCAGAATTTAATTTATTTAGGTTATTTAAACCATAAAACAAACATAAAAAACTAGTGTGATTATTTAAAAAATTTTAGCTAATAGAAAAAAATTACAAAAATATCGTGATTTTTGCAAATTTTCATAAGTTTAAAGTTTGATGGTCGAGTGGATGATGTTAACCGATTTTAATTTGTTTTATGCCGTTGTTCTTATTACAATAGGCAACTTTTCCGCACTAAAGTATTTTCGAAAAAAAAATTCAGTTTTTTCGACCCACCCAACTATTCAATTCAAGTTCTATTAGAGAATCTTGAGTTGTTTACCAAAAAAGAAATTAGTCTTTTTGATTTTAAGTCGATTCTTCCACGTTATCAGTAGAGGTTGTCATTAATAGTCAAAACATCAAAAATGGAATGCAATAAGGTTATTCCGCTAGTATTAGATAAGAATCGATCGTTATTTTTGATTTTAAGCCGATTCCTCCATGTCTTTAGCAATGGTTACCAATAATAATCGAAACGTCAAAAACCTAATGTAGAATTGTTATTCCTCAAGTATTAGATCAGAATCAATCGCTATTTTTGATTTTAAATCGATTCCTCTATGTCTTCAGCAATGGTTACCAATAAAAACCGAAACGTCAAAAATCCAATAAAGAATTGTTATTCCTCAAGTATTACATCAGAATCAATCACTATTTTTGATTTTAACTCGATTCCTCCATGTCTTCAGCAATGGTTACCAATAAAAACCGAAACGTCAAAAATCCAATATAGAATGGTTATTCCTCAAGTACTAGATGAGAATCAATCACTATTTTTGATTTTAAATTGATTCCTCTATGTCTTCAGCAATGGTTACCAATAAAAACCGAAACGTCAAAATCCAATATAGAATGGTTATTCCTCAAGTATTAGATCAGAATCAATCACTATTTTTGATTTTAAGTCGATTCCTCTATGTCTTCAGCAAAGGTAACGGATAAAAAAACAACGCAGTTGCTATGGTTACTTATAAAATTTCCTCCCAAATTTTTATCATTTCACAGCGAGAAGCCTAACCATTCTTACTTAAGCAAGTTTAAAAGAGCTATATTACCGATCAAATGAATAAATTTTAAAGTTTTTTTAAATTTTTGGTAAAATAAGGAATTTAAAAAAGTACTATCTTACTCTAGAGTAAAGTACTTTAAAATATACTTTTACTAAAAACTTTATTTAACCTTTTTTGTTGTCCCCAAGATACTTAATTAGGATATTAAATTTCATCAAAATTGGTTAAGTCATTTTTCAAGATATTTAGAAAAAACTAAAAAAGTACTGAAATAAAGTACTAATGTTTGTGGGCCGATATGTACCAAAAACTAATCAGCGCTTCATTTTGTTAAAATAATGGTAGGTTTTCAATTTCATTTCAATCGGTGCAAAGGTGTGGAAAAATCGTGGACGAAAAAACGATAACATCCATCCATCCATCCATCCGCACGCACTTCTAAAAAAATGGCACTTTTTGGCCTCTCGACGAGACCCCCAGGTAATTTTTGGCAAAATCGTCACGTGCTAAAATTCAACCTAATTGAATACTACAATTTGTGACCTTAATTGAGTCCATGGGTTCCGTAGTCTTTACCTGAGGATCCTTTGAAGTCCTGCTTGGCGCGAGACTACGCTTACAATACTTTACCCATGCTTCGCATTGATAAAAGTGAAAAAACCATGCCACTTTAAGGTATGTGAGTTTGACTCCTCACACTTAAACGTATATTTTGTTGTTATTATTGTTCTCTCCTAGTAGACTAGATTTTAGATTAAAAAAAAATTAAAATGAAAATTCATTTTAAATATGTTATTATAATTCTTAATTACTTCCGAGTCAGAATGAAGGAAAATTTTTTCAAATTGTCTTAAGAATTAAGATAACGATCGCTCCCGAGGCATTCAAGCAGCGAGATTCGCTCGCATGTAAAACTTATCTACATAACAACTGTAAACTTTAGAAAACTATGTAAAAAGTAGATGTAAATTCCAGTCGCCATAAGTTAGATTGCCCCCCCCCCCCCCAGAGAGGGGCCATGGACCTGCAAATGCCTTAATTGAATTTATAACTTAATTGACCTGTTAGTTTTTAATGAGCATTTTCAGAGCAACGAGATTTATATGAGAGACGGCTTTTCGGTTGAGCGCCGAACCGCCTGGACCTCTTCTTCATCTTGACCCCCCTCCAGTTAGATCTAGTCTCCACATAGAACTCGCTCAGGCCTTGTCAAGGATTAATACCGGAAAAAGACCATTCTAAATAAAATCTATAGAACCACAAAACTTAATTCTAGATTTATTATAATTATTAAAATCGTATAGCTATATATGAATGGGTTTATCAGACAAAGAAAAAAATCTAAACCAGGGCTGTCCAACTCGTGCCCCGCGGGCCGAATGCGGCTCAGTACTGCAATGAGTATAGGCCAACATAAAATAATAAATGATTAATGTAAAGATTTAAGCATCTTTTTTGAGTTTCTGATATGCAATGTAAAAATATTTCTACTAAAATCTTTGATTTGTTTCCTAAATAAAAATAAATTCACTTTTCAATAAAATAATAAATTTCAATAAAACATTCAGATTTATATGTGAGAGATATATTTATTCCCTTTTTAGAAATATGAATGTACATTTGTACAATACGTGAAGCTTTTTTCAAGAATAAAATTCACTAAAAGCAAAACTATAAGCTCAATTATATAAGATAAAAAAATAATTGAGTTTCGAATATTTAAAAATTCTTCTTCTTCTCATATTTTCATTTTCTAAAAATATTTATTATTTCAGTAACTTATATGCTACGACACTAACCAAGTCTACAAAGTTTTCTAGAACAATTACAATTAATTGATAATTTCTCTCTCTTTGCTAAATCTTGTTAGGACTTGTATTTTAGATCTTTGCACGTTCTTACATATCAATAGATCCGTGGCCTTTAAAAAAAAAATTATCATTCCTCATATCCTTCTGTAATTTAACTTTTCACATTTTTAGTCAGGTATTATTATATCCGTGGCCTTTAAAAAAAAAATTATCATTCCTCATATCCTTCTGTAATTTAACTTTTCACATTTTTAGTCAGGTATTATTATATCCGTGGCCTTTAAAAAAAAAATTATCATTCCTCATATCCTTCTGTAATGTAACTTTTCACATTTTTTACTTTACCATACAGGGTCAAGGGCGGATCCAGGAATTTTTTATGGGGGGGGGGGGGGGAATTAAAAAAATATTCCCATCGCTATATAGAATATAACAATATTTTTATTTTAGTATGAAATTCAATTAATTAATGTTTATTTACAAGAAACATATTACTTTTATACTAGGAGTGGTACCAGAATTTCAATTTGGGGGGGGGGGGGGCAGTACATGACATGAAATTTTTTGAAATTTCTGGCTTCAAAAGTAGTTTTTAGAGGCGATTTTGACCCTCTGTAAAATTAAAAATATACAAAAAGAGCGCATGAAGAAAGGGAAAATATACAGAGTTACCTATTAAATAATTATAATATTAAATTATTATAATATACTTCGACTATAGTTCGCTAATTGAGTTTTTCATATTTATATACTAAGTTTATAATGAAATTACTCATGTACATATATATATTTGAATGATTGTTTGTATGGTGGTTAATAAATTGGTTGAGACTACTAATAGTCCAGACAAATTACGATTTGAAAAGGAAATAATTCCAGGTAAAGATTTTAATGCTGGAATACCTTTATTGGTACTCCAATATTACTACCCTAAGTTTTCTCCAAAATCTGTGTTGTGGAATTTTTTCTACGCGCCTCAAAATGAGAAAATTTCCGAGATTTTTCAGTTTTTCTTGAATAACTCTAAAACGGCTTATCAAATCAAAAAATATCTATTAGATAAATTAAAGCTCTTTAAATTACGCGTCAAATAATACCAATTTCATCTATTTAGGTTAAGTAGAACCGGTACCAGCGCTTGGCGAAAAACAGCCCCCGGGATCACTTTTGAATATCCCTAAAACTCGTACTTTTTTCGATTTTTCCCCCATTTTGACCATGAAGGTGCAGGTTTTCGACAAAGACGACTCTATACATTTTTAAACTAGATTAAATTTGCTACAATTTAAACAAAGGTTCATCTTAATTGGATAATGGTAACCCGTGCCGCAATGAGGTTGAAATTTGCAGTTTTTTGCACAAAATCGCAGTTTTTCCTTCATAAAATGAAAACCAGTCATCCTAGAAACTTGATTTCTGTCTCATTCTCTAGTAAATTTTGTTGACTTGAACGTTTACTTAGACCTCTTTTTTGATAAAACTCTTATATTTATAGATATTCCGATTTGATAAGCCGTTTTAGAGTTATCAGGAAAAACAGAAAACTCCGGAATTTTCTCATTTTGTGGCGCATAGAAATATTTCCACAGCACAGATTTGAGGGGAAAACTTAGGGTAGTATTATTGAAGTACCAATAAAGGTATTTCAGCAATAATTACCGGGAATCATTTCCTGTTTATGCCATTTTTTCACGTAATTTGCATGTACTATTATATTAATATAAAAATAAGGCACCTCATTCCTGTGACTACTCGCGCGCACTTGGTAATTTCATTGATCATGCCAATATTTGATTATTGTTGTCTCGTGTGTGGGGACGTCTCTGGGGTCCGCGCGGCTCGGCTTGATGTTGCGATGAATTCATGCGTACGGTTCATTTTTGATGTCCCGAGACATGCGCGTATTACGCCATATTACGGTCGGCTTGGCTGGCTTAGGGCTTCCCAGAGACGCCTCTACGTGCTTGGCAGGTTCATTTTCAAACTATTCAGCACATTTCACCCCAAATACATATACAACATGTTCACTTTCAAATCATCCATCCATAATCGGGTATTAAGAGCTGACGGCAGACTAATCCATATTCCAAATCATCGTACTGAGATCGCCACTAGATCCTTTGTCGTCAGCTCGGCTCGGTTGTGGAATACATTGCCATTAAATATCCGAACATCGCTTTCAACATCATCTTTTCATCGCTCACTCAGGGTGCATCTTCTCGGGGGAGCTGGGTTGGAGTAATGTGTCACTGGTCTATTCGCCTGCTAGTGCTGACTCTGGGTTACTCACTGGGCTGGGAGAGTCTTGCTCATTTAAATCTTACTATATACCTATATTCTTTCTGTTTATCATTTAAATCTTGCTATATACCTGTATTCATTCTGTTTCTCATTTAAATGTTACTATATGTATGTATTCTTTCTGTTTGCTCATTTAAATGTTATATATGTTATATACCTGTATTCTTTCTGTTTCTCATTTAAATGTTATATATGTTATGTTTCCTTACTTAAATGTTACTATTTGTATATATATTCTTTCTGTTTCTGCTCTACGAGGTAGCCACCTCAGAGCATTGTTTTAAATAAATAAATAAATAAAATAAATAAATAATGTAAAATAGATATTTTTTTAAAATTAAAAAATCTTAATTACAGCTTCTTTTAAAATGAATGCCACTATTTTATTCTATAATCTACTTATGAAAATTGAATAATATATTGTAAATAAAAACTTTTGAATTGAAAAAAAAATCATGATATCCCAACAGCCATCGAAGGTAACAGTAATTACATATTTTGAACAAAACAAATCCTTGCTAGCCCAGAAGCTTAGTATATCGGGGGGGGGGGGTGTTTCCAGCTTACATTAATTGCGGGAAAATATTTTTTTTCTAGGATCGCTTGGTATGGTGTGGGTATGCCAAATCTAAGTTTGCGACCTCGAAAGTGTGGGGGACAACTTTTTTTCAGTTTTTCGCTTATAACTCGAAAACAGTTCATATTTTGTAAATAACCGTCCTATAGTAAATTAAAGAAGACAAAATTTCGAGAATTAATCCAGTCGTTCGATTTTTTATGAAGATTCAAAAAACACGAGATCATTTTTGAATATCCCTAAAACTCGCACTTTTTTCGATTTTTTTCCTATTTTGACCATGAAAGAGCACATTTTTGGCAGACGACTCTAGACATTTTTAAACTAGATAGAATTTGCTACAATTAAAACAAAGTTTAATTTTAATTGGATAATGGTTACCCGTTTTTTTTATTATAGACAAAAAGGATCAGCCGGGATTCGAACCCGGGATCTTCGCATGTGCGCTGCGATGCCTTTATAAGAGGTTTAGCTCTTATCCTCTTGGCCACCGATCCCTGAACCCAAGCCGATACTCAATGTCGGATATATTAATAATGGAATTTCATTTTTATTTAATCTTTTAATCGCTTCCTGATCCCGGGTTGGAATTCTGGCTGATCCTTTTTGTCTATAATATAAAAATCTTTTCTTCGTTCCCTAATTTAATTACATATAATATTTATTTTGGCTAAATGGGCATCTATGTTCATTCCCGAGGCCAATAAAGAAAAGAAAAAAAAATATTTATTTACTCTTATGTTTATTAAAGATGTTTCACCTTGCACCAACACCACAATCTCTACTAATTGTTTTTCAAAAACTTTAACTTCATTGCGGCAGGGACTACCGTTGTTCAATTAAGTTGAAACTTTGCATATCTAATTTTTTAGCCAATTGGCAACTATTATGGGGGCTGTTAGCACCGCAAAAATTCGAAGTGTGGTTTCTAGTGACCACCTAATAAGCATAATTAACTTTTCCGCCAAAATTGACTATATTTGACGATCAATTGTGGCTAAACGGCTGAACCAATTTCAACTTTATTAGTTCTATTTTATTTATTCTTTAACGTTATTTCTTTCATTTTGGTAAGAGTGAAATTTTCGGTAGATCTCATGGTTTTCGAGTTACCTATAAGCAAAAATCTGAAAAAAGTCCAAAATTTTCGTGTTTTTAGGCCCTCAAAAATTTAGCACCAGCCAGAAACCGTTGCAAACTCATTTACCCAGACAGAAGGGAATATTGCTCCAAGGTTCCTGCATGGTTTAATAATGCAATGTAATATTGCTGCAACATTCATTTCTGTCTGGGTAACTATTATTTGGGATGCCTAACGTCGATTAAAATTATTTCCACCTTGTGGATATTTATTAGCAAGCGCGGCCAGAGAGGATCCAAAAGTGGTTCAGCTTACATTAATTGCGGGGAAAAATTTTTTTCTAGGAACGCTTGGTATGGTGTGGGTATGCCAAATCTAAGTTCGCGACCTCAAAAGTGTTGGGGACAACTTTTGGTGGCCGAAAAACCTCGAAATTTTAGGACTTTTTCCAGTTTTTTCACTTATAACTAGAAAACGGTCCATTTTTTGTAAATAACCCTCCTATTGTAAACAAGCTTTTCGTGCGAGTCAGTTTGTGCGTTGCCAAATTTTTGTAGACGTGCTAGCTCAAAAACTCGTGTGAATATCAAAACCAAAATTCATAGGTAGTTTTGAGATTAATTAGAGCTGATTAGATTTTTAATTAGTAGAGATTGTGGAGTTGGTGCAAGGTGAAACATCTTTAATAAAGATAAGAGTAAATAAATATTATATTTAATAGTGATTTACTATGAGTTGAGGATTCTTGATCACTTGTTTCACATTAAAATTAAAAAGATGTAAAAATTTTTCTTTTTTTTTCCATATATATCTATATTTCGGGCTATCAACCCATCTTCAGGAAGTACAGAAAATAAGAGTAAATAAATAGTTATTTTCTGTACTTCCTGAAGATGGGTTGATAGCCCGAAATATAGATATTGAAAAATAAATTTTTTACATCTTTTAATTTTTTAATTTTAATGTGAAACAAGTGACCAAGAATCCTTAACTCATAGTAAATCAATATTAAATATAAAATTTATTTACTCTTAACTTTATGATTAGATTTTGGTGCATATCGACCCAAGATTAGGGGGGAAGGATTAAAATTTAATATGATAATATTTTTAAACTAAAAAAACAAGAAAAATGAAATACTATACTATAAAATGAACCTATAATAACGAAAATATTTTTTTTCCTGGGGCCAAAATTAGGGGCGGGGGGGGGGGTCAAAAAATAAAAATCTAGGCCCTTATATCAAACAACCAAATTTTGTATTAATAATCACTGGGTCCCCAGTAGTTTAAAAATACAAAAACTCACCGCCCCCTAAATGATTATAAATAATTTTATTAAATATTAAATATAAGAAAGGGGCCAGGGTATATGGTAAAGTCAAGTGGATGGTCACATCAGATCATTTTTAATTTTTTTTTTAAATTCAAAACTCTGGATCATAAGCTACCTTCCTTTAGAAAAATTTCGTTACTTAAATATCACAAAAATCATTCGAATTTTTGAGACACCATACCAACTTTTTATGAAGTTAAATTTTCATATAATTTCATTTTATACTCATAATGCTAAATGAAATAGAGTCATTGGGCGATGTAGTAGTCATTTTCCTACGCCAATCAAAAAATAATAATTAATTAAAGGAAAAGGAAGAAGTATAAATAATTATAATAATAAAACATTCTAGGTAGCTAATTAAATAGATTAGCTGCAAATATAAATTCTAATTTGGCCCTATTTGACTAATAGCACGCATACTGAAGGAAACGATGTTAAACCAAATTAAAAACATAAAAGAATAATGTTTATCTTAACCAGTGTTTCTTAAAGTGTGTTACGCGTACTCTTGGAGGTACTGGAAGAGTTATAATAGAGTAAATTTTTACAATTAAAAATTCGAAAAATAAAAAATATAATCTTATTATTTTTCTAAGTATAATTATTTGTATTTACTAAATATTTTCTGATATGCGATATAAAAATATTTCTACTAAAATTTTAGGTTCGTTCCTAAATAAAATAAATTCATTTCTTAATAATATAATGGTTATGTACCTAGTCTGGGTTGATTTTTTGAAAAAATTTCATCTTTTTTCAAAAAAGATACTCAAAAAAGATCCTTAAATCTTAACGCTAATAATTTAAATATTTTTTGTTATGAAACTATTTTCCAGAATAAGAGAAAGGTGTTCATCATTAATACAACAACACCAATGTCGGATGGTCAATCACAAGCGAGAGTAGAACAATATCGTTAGAAGAGTACTTGAAAAATAAATTGGAGAAAAAAGTGAAAACTTTTTCAAGACTCGGTATGATAAGCTTTCCGCAAATTGTAATGATTTGGCATTTTTTTTAATACAAATTTTCAGGACAAATTTTAGCTAGTTAGCTGCAAAAATTCTACAGCTTCTCGTGTAACGTTACGCTTTTCTGATCTTCTCTATTTTTAAACGCGAAGCTATGAATCCAAATATCCCACAATTTGGAATTACAAAAATTTAATTTTTTCTTATGTTTCTGAGCAATCTTGATCATCGCAATTCAGACAGACAGAAAAAATCATGCTTTAAAATGAATTTTTTCTATGGTTCACAAAATAGGTATCCAGCTTAAAAAATTACCCTTATCTTTTTACAACTTATATTACATTGTATTTTTGAAGATCAAAAATATAATTTAATGAAAATTAAAACAGGAATAGCAGGGAATTGGACAATTAATAAAAAGCCAGACGTTTCGTCGATTTATTTCGATTTCCTCAGTGGCCCATTTTATCACTCTTTGTCAAAAGACAATTCCACTTTGCGACGAAATATCTTTAATCTTTTTTATTATAACTACAATAGCTACATTCTTGGCCTCAATTATTCAAAAATCTTTAACCCTTTCTCTCCTTTAACAATTAAAAAATCAAAATTCTTATAAAATCCTTTATGTTGTTTTTATTTTTAAACAGACAAAGCATCTGAAATTGAAACAAGATATCTATCTATCTATATATTGTTTCAATTGCTGAAAATTAAAACAGAAAAGGCAGGGAATTGGACAATAAGTAAAAAGAGTTTTTATCAAATGGGCCAGACGTTTCGTCGATTTATTTCGACTTCCTCAGTGGCCCATCCTATCACTCTTTGTCTGTTTAAAAATAAAAACAACATAAAGGATTTTTATAAGAATTTTGATTTTTTAATTGTTAAAGGGAGAGAAAGGGTTCAAGATTGTTGAATAATTGAGGCTAACAATGTATTGTAGTTATAATAAAAAAGATTAAAAATGTTTCGTCGCATAGTGGAATTGTCTTTTGACAAAAGAGTGATAAAATGGGCCACTCAGGAAGTTGAAATAAATTGACGAAACGTCTGGCCCATTTACTAAAAACTCTGTTTTTTATTTATTGTCCAATTCCATGCTATTCCTGTTTTAATTAATACTTATTATAGATGCCAGTGATATACCGTTATAATTTAATGGTTTGACAATAAAATAGGTGGTACACAATTCCTCAGAATAGTTTAAATGACGTCCCCTCACAACGTCATTTAAAGTGAAATTAAAATTTAAAAAATATGTTATTTTTCTACATAAAGAACTCGTTATAATGACATCTCACGTCTTTAGTATTTTTTATTTTCGACACTACAAAAATTCATCTAATTCATTTTGGTTAAAATGGAATCATTCATATAGCTTGGAAATTCAAGTTTTTATCATATTAGCCTACGAGCTACAATGCTGGGACAGATATGCAGACAGACATTGTAGAAGTACTAATAAGTCCTCTTTTAAATTTCTACTAGACCCGAAAATGGAACAGAATTTTGGGTGTAGAATTGCATCTCACGTGAAAATTACCACAAGAAAACTAAATTATTATGAGCTTTCATCACAATATAAGCGATGTCATCGTTCTCATAAACTAATGTAAATATAATTACTGTTACTTAAAATATAATTTGTAATTTATTGTTTATTATTATACACATAATAATTATTTAATTACACTACTTCTGGCATCATTAAAATGCATGTACTGAAATTTTAAATAAATACCTGAACAAAAAACCAACAAACTTTTTCAAGGTTCACTAAGCTTTCCGCAAATTTGTATGATTAGTCAATTTTTCTTTTCTTTGTCAGTGAACGGTTTGAGCTGAAAGTTTATCATTGCCATATAGTTCATTAATACAAACTTGCGTGTCAATTAAGCCTACAAGCCCAAATTCATATACATTTATCGTTTTGGAAATACAAATATTTTGAAACCTCAACGAACTTTCTACGATCTTCTGTTCGAAAGTGGCAAATGTCATCATTTTCTTTACAATAGAGACACAAATATTTTAGCCTCCGAATTAATTTTCTACAAGATTCGGTTCTTGAGTTATCATTGCAGCTCACGCGGAATCGTTGACCTGGCTAGCCTATGGTGCCTATCGTGCAAAAAGAAGATTCGAAGAATGCTAAAAGATTGTAGGCGTAATAAAACAACCCTTCACGAAAATTTCGTTAAGCATTGTACGCATATCCAAATCCAACTATATACACTTGTTCTCCAAAAATATATATATATATTTTTTTTTTTATTTTTCTCTTTTACTTTACCATACAGGGTTGAAATGTCTCAAAACGGCTGAAAATATTTTAATTGAAAAGTTTTTGTTTTGCCGAGAGTAGCATAAATGATATATATACAGATATATCATCTCGATATATATGTGTGTATGTTTATTTGCATCAAGCAGAGGACAACCTCTTTGTTTCTCTTTGTGAAACTATTTTGATTGAAAAAATTGGGCGAAACCATGGCATTCGGTCTACAAAAAAGCCCTGATAAGTGTACATCGAAAAAATTATATTTTTCGAGCTAATTGTCAAAATGTCTGTTAGTTAGTCGTTAGTCTGTGCCTTACCAAATTTTAAATGATAAGATTTTCCAACAAAAAATAGAAATAAAAATGAAATATACTATAAAATGAAGCTAAAATAACGAAAATATTTTTTTTAGGGGGGGGGGGGCAAAAAATAAAAATCTAGGCTATTTGAGCAAACTCAACCAAACTTTGTATACATAATCAGTGGGCCCATAGAACACTAAAAATACAAAAAATGGGGAGCGGGTCGAAAAATTATAATCTAGTCCCTTGGATCAAACTCAACCAGAAGTGTATGGTAAAGTCAAGTGGATGGTCACATCAGAACGTGTCAATTTATTTTCATTCAATTTAACATGATTATTATAATTTTGTATTTCATGATAATTTTAATTATTTAATCGTATTATTCGATCTGTAGTTTTATTCATATTTAGTTAGAGGTCCGATCGCTTAAATATGTTTTAATATCTTATTTGATAATTTCATTTCGTGATTTTCGAAGGAGAGTAAAATGTTCATGTTTGTGATGGGAAATGCAGCTTCTTTGCTGATCTCCAAATAGAAACGATTGATTTTTCCATATTAAAAAATTAAATTTAAACATTGTGTATTTGTTACTTATTATATGTAAGTCATGCAGATTATTATATATTTATCCGCGGAATTTCTGCGTTAAAACTGTTTAATAGCTATTCATAATGCAATTATTAAAATGATTTTCTAATTTTCTAATTTATTTATTTATAATTAATATATAAGCCGGATGTAATGAAGAATTTGTGGATTTTTTTTCATAATTTTAATTTAAACTAATTCAAAAACACCAAGATGTCTCAGAAAAATGGCCACATGGCGAACTCTCTCACACCGTCATTTTAAAGCGAAATAAAAAATTATATTTAAAGTATCTTTACTAAATAAATTTTTTATTTTTGACCCCATGTACTGGTAATTTATACTAGAATAATCATTTGATTTTGACAGATGGTTAAATAGAAGGCTAATAGTTCTAATTGTACGGTTGAGAACGGGTCACGCGGCCACCCCCAGAAAACTTTTTCACTTTCATTTAAGAGACACTTTTTTTGTGACTGTGATGGCATCCAAATGGGTGATGTAAATCACAATTTTCTGGGGTGCTCAAAATTTTTTGGAGCGATTGACTTATTTTATAAAAAATCTTCTCAAAAAATACCATTCCCTACTTCAATGCAATTGATTCTTGCTTATTTCAATCCTGACTGTCATGAGACCGAGATACAAGCAATAATAAAACTATTAATTACATCCAAAATATTTATATAAATTTTAAAATTTTTAAATGTTTTTATATAATTATAATTGTACATATGTAAATATAAAAATGTATATACTGTAACTTTTTAAAAAAACAAAAGGAACTGGCCAAATGGATTCATTTACAAGGTCATAAAAGTAGTTCTTTTACAAATGCAAAAATTCAAGAAGTCTTCGAAACTTGTAATATTAGTAATTAAAATCATAATACATAACCTTAAAATTTGAAGACGATTTATCACAACAAACATGAAAAATTGCAATTAAAAATGAAATTTTTGACATATTCTAGATAGGGAAAGGGTGGAGAAATTTTCATTATTTTTTTTTTCATTGAAGGACTTTCACCATCTTGATTAAAAACTAATATTTCTTAGAATAATATATTCGGATTAACTTAAAAAAAATTGAAATTATTTACCACATAGTTTTGATAAAAAAAAACATATTTGGGCGATTATTTTCAGTGGAGGGGATAAAACCCAATGGCTTGGAAACGATCCATTCATAAATAGAATATAGTAGCGTAAAAAGAACAGTCACGTTAAAAAAACATAGCCTAAAATTTTAACACCGTTCATATTTATAGAGTGGTTACGAGGCTAAAACTTTTTGTGTGAATTGACGCGAAAGAACCTCCTTAAATAAAGTAAAAAAAAATCATTCGATTAAAATTTTAATACGATTTTTGATTTTAGGGAAAATAAATAGATATAACTTTTAAATTTCAAGTTTGTATCTTATTTAACGAGCTTTTTGTGCGTGCCTTCGGCACGCCCTCGAAGCTCGTCCCTCCGGGCTGGTGCCCTGCCGGGCGGCGTCTCGGTCCAAAAATGTTATTCCTCTTAAAACACCACACTCCAAATGTATACCTGTAAACTCCCGAAAATACATAGGCTCTTAAAAGTTACGCCTCATTTTCGTCCTGACACAGCTACAGAAATGAGGCTCTAAATATGAATCTGGAAGTATTTTTTTTTTTCTATAATCCTACAGCATTGTGATATTTTTTGTGTGGAAATAGATTTATTTAAATAAGTGGGATCGTGTGAGGAGGAGAATTATATTATATCATTTTTTTTAAATTTGGGATCGATAATCGATATAAGGCTCCAAATATTTAAAAGAGATCAGGTGTTGTTTGTATGACAGGCTGCTCCATCGTAATGAGAAACTCGGGCATGCGTGTCTTAAGTCGTTCAATTTTGTAAAAATCAAAAAATAAGAATAACAAAATTTAGATTTTTAAAAAAATTATAAAATCAATTGGAGTCTTTCATTTCAAATTACAATCACAATTATATTTCAAATTTGCCGCAAATATACCGTAAATATACCGACGGCATCAGCGCTCTCTGTCGGCAGCATTCTCTGAGCGTTGTTACAAATTAATCTAGGCTCTTATATATAGTATTAACGAGCTACACTGCTCTGACAGAGACAGGCAGACATTGTAGCGACACTAATAGGGTCCTGTTTTACTTGTTAAACGGAACCCTTAAAATAGTAAATTTGGTCTGATGTACGCTTGACAGACTCGCCTATCGAGCGTACCGACTACTATTTATACTTAATGAGGGTAATCATTGTTACGAAAATTATAGTACAGAGATGTCCGAATTCTAGGAAACACTGATCTTGCCAATCGAGTAGTCGTATTGGAAGGAAGCAAAGTTTTCCGTCCGGACTTGTTAGCTCGGCTCAGGTGAAGAGGACCGTTTTTGGCTGCTGAGTCTCATTGGGATTCGGCGGTGCGGTGCAGGTGCAGGTGACATCCGCCCAACGCCTCATTAGGGGAAGACAATGGCGCAAGTCGGAAGCACCTGAGAGCACCTTCAATCCCATCAACACCTGCAGGTCACCACGCCGGAATGCTAAGTAGAGCATCATTCACCAAAGACAGCCACGGATTGCCAATTACTTACCAACATATCCATTCGGCTCGTTTACTTATTCAATTATGCTAAACGATTTAGAGGGTGTGCCGTTGTTATTTGATTATTATCTATCCTTAACTATCCCACTCAGTTCGCTTGGCGGAGTTTCGCTCACTGGGCGTGCTGAGTGTTAAATTTCCATTTTTAGGGTCCCGGTCAACCTTATTAATAAAGAACGGATATTTATGCAACAAAAAATAATTTTTAAGTAAAAAATAATACCGACTTCAAAAAATTAAATTCAACAAATAAAATACACTAAAAGGTATAAAATAATTATTATCTTATTTAGTTACAACTAAACTACGAAATATTAACATGAAATTACTTTTTGAAGTCAGTGCCAAACAAACTATGCCTATAAGCGAGCGTACCAACCAAACGTACTAAGTAAGATCCGTCGAGTGCGATTCATAAAATGTATCTGTTTGGCACCGACTTAAAAAAGTAATTTCATGTTAATATTTCGTAGTTTAGTTGTAACTAAATAAGATAATAATTATTTTATACCTTTTAGTGTATTTTATTTGTTGAATTTAATTTTTTGAAGTCGGTTTTATTTTTTTCTTAAAAATTATTTTTATTTTTCTCTTTTTAGTGATGTTATTAATAGTGATCATATCATCAGAACTTGACCAAATTAATATGGCACCATCCCTAAGATACCCTCTTTCCAATAAAAAAGAATCATCGAAATCGGTTCAAAGAAGTTAGTCCTGAACAAACCTAACAAAAAAGGTCTAATTCCTATAAAAAAATGGGACCAATCGGAAGGTAGACTGGACCCAATGCAAATTTTTTTTTCAAAATCGGTTCACAATTGGCGGAGATATGAGGTAACATAGGCACAAAAAAAAAAAAAAAAAAAAAATCAGTCGAATAGACAAACCTCCTCCTTTTTTGAAGTCGGTTAAAAAATGGCCCAATATGCCATAAATAATGCAATAAAAAAAGGTCAAAATATGCAGTATAATTTGTAATAAAATAAATTATTTTAAAAAAAACTAAAAAACACATTTCTAAAAAGTACATAATATGTACCTAATTCTTATTCTTACATATTAAGTGAGCAATTCTTGTATATATATATACCGGATGAGTTTTTTATCTTGAGACAGTCTTATAACTCAAAAAGAGTGCATTATATGGAAAAAAGTTTCAAATAAAAGTTTAAAAAATGTGTGTGTCAGCTCCGACGCACGACTGTAGTTTACTCATTCAGATCGACTGTCTAAATAGACACAAAAAAGGCTTACTAGTCTAAGAAAAAGATTAATAACATATCAAATGATAAATAAACGAATCAGTGAAAATACCTAAATAAAATTTCAAATATTAATTAGATCACTAGCGCC
Organism: Forficula auricularia; assembly: GCA_024734495.1. NCBI lineage: Eukaryota > Metazoa > Arthropoda > Insecta > Dermaptera > Forficulidae > Forficula > Forficula auricularia. The sequence continues at coordinate 19,918,466 of JALMQS010000070.1, forward strand.
GTCGTTATTAATTACTGTGACTAGAGGCTTATGGTAACTGAAATAAGACACATGAACGTTGGTAGATATGTGGTTCACAAATCTTACCCACAAATCAATACCCACGAATTATAAATAAAATCTATAATATAAATGTTATATAAATTTTAAATAAATATTATAATTAAATTTAAAATAAGAATTATATATAATATAATATATATAATATAGTATGATATATCTAAAATAATAACAATAAAGTATAAATATAACATAAGTATATAATATAAAAAATGAATAGTTATAGTGATTGTCTAATTATCTAAGTTTAACCATAATACGTTAGAGAAAGACGTATCAAATTATAGGGTTGAATTGTATATGATATATATAAATAAAATCATCATTTAATTTTTGAGATTAATTAAATGAAAATTTCTAAATGTCAAGTAATAAAGTTTCAAATGTTTTAAAAAATAAATAAGCACTCGACAGGGATGGAACCTGTCATGTTGCATTTATATATATATATATATATATATATATATATATATATATATATATATATATATATATATATATATATATATATATATATATATCGTACACAACCTCAAGATCTGGCCAGGTTTTGGTTTGTTTTTGGCCCTGTTAAGGGGCAAAATTTGAAAAAAATTAAAGTTTTGGGGGACAATTTTTTTGAGTTTTTTAAATAAAAGTATTAAAAGGAAATTTTATTGGAATTCCAGACATTTTCTAAATTTAAAACAAAAATAATTAATAAATAGAAATTTCAGAAGAAAAAATGATTATGTATTTAAAACAAATAATTTTCATATTGAATTTAAGTAATTTTAGTATGAAATGTTTAAAATATAAAAAATTAACAAGAAAAAGGATTAAGGCTCGAATCGAAATGAATGCTTTGGAAAAAGAAATTTAAAATAAAAAAAAGAGAGAATGCTAATTTTAAGTTAAATGTGTTTTATTTTTAATATAAAATAGAAATTTGTTAAAATTGATAAAAAGAAATGAGAGGAGAATGGATTGAAAACAGAGAGGGAGAGAATTCTCCTATCACAAGAGCAGCTGAGCGGATGGCGAAGAGAGAAAAATTAGTAGAATTTAAAACTTTAAATAACCAACACCTAGAGTAGAATTTAAAACCGCAAATATTAAACACCTTGAGTAGAATAGAGCACTTGAAACAATATACATCTGGAGTAGAATAGAACACTTGAAACAATACACCAGAATATAATTTAAAAGCCTTAAACAATATGCAACCTGGTTGATTTGTGCAACGTTAAGAAAAACTAAGAAGAACCACGTAAAGGTGTGATCCGGCCCTCTCCAGGCTCCAGAACTCCGACTACCAAGAACTGGAAGATATTATACTGGAGCGTTTAATGATACCTTGGGAGGCCAGGTTAACATGACGTACTCCAGTATCTGTGTAGCCTTCTGAAGAAGTTGGAGCCCTGGAACTCGAAGCCGTCGGGACAAGCCCATAGTGATCGATGAAAAGATAAGCAAAATCTCTCCTCTATTAATTAATGATTCAAACCATAAAAAAAATTAACTGCAGTTCAAAGACAATCCTGTTTTAATAAATAACACGTGAACTTTTAGTATACTATAATTTAAATAATAATAATAATAATAATTTAATGATAACTATAATTGAAAATATATAATGTTAATTTAAAAAAATAGTTCAAAGGGGCATGAATTTAGATTCTAATATTTAACACTTGATGAATTCGAGAGAATACATAATTTAGGCAAAAAGGCGAAACAGGTGAATTACGGACCTTAGTAATAGTTAAAAAAATTAGTAAAATAAAGATAATAGGGGTTGAACGGATTCATATTGGCCTAAGTCCGAAAGTAAATTAAAAACTCTCTCAAATTGATCAAGCAAGGTAGAAAATGGATTCATGGGCTCAAGAATAATGTTGTTCAATAAATAAATAATTAATAATTAAAGAAAATACAATTAAAATAAATAAATTAGATTAATTAAATTAACAAAAGTATAAATTATAATGAAACATTGAATGATTAAATAAAAACATTGAATTAAATAAATAATTAAACATTAATTTATAGATTATAACATTGAAAATAATACAAATTCTTTTTTCATAATTGTCTTATATAGAATCACATCAAGTGGACCCCACCAAATTTTGTAAATCCAAAGGCATTCGAGGCGAAATCGACCCTTGAAGCCCCCCACTATCAAATATAAATCAAATTAATTAGACAACTTAAAATAATAACTTCATTCAAACTTAAATAATACTAAAATTTCAATATTAAAATTTCAAATCATCTTTAAATTCAAAATTCAAAATTGCAACATAAAATTTCTTTTTTTTCTTTGATATCAATAAAATTTCTTTTGGTTTTAAAAATTAATGGGAGTTAGTGTACATTATTTTTATTTGTGTAACCCTGTGTGATCCTACCACTCTCACATTAGATTTAAGCTTTGAAATAGGAAAAGGCTGTAAGAAACCTCGAAGCGTCAACAGAAAGATAACCAGTCCGTTTTAACCCTAATTTGGAAGCTCACTTGGACGGCTCAGACACCCCCCGCTTCCAAATTTATTTACCATCTATTAAGGGCAAGTGAGAAAACACAAGACCGATTTCATCTCTTGATCTGTGCGGGTTCTAAACCACGCAGAACTGCACGATCTTGAGGTGGATTGGTACAAGATCGTGTTCAATATATATATATATATATAATAATAATAATAATAATATAATATATTTATATATATATAATATAATAATAATATTTTTTCGATTAATTTTTCAATGTCAATTTTAAAATCCGCGCCTAAAAAATGTTTGAATGATGTTGCCCTTTTTCACCACCAGAAGAGTGTGCGTACGAAAAACGTAACGCTGTCATTCGTTGACTGAATTTTACTACCCATAATTTTCCATACCGGGCTCCTTATATGCAAATCGATTCTTACGGAGTAAACTCCAATAACTAATTATTTAATCATTATTATTTGATAATTACTTAAGTTAAATAATTGTTAAAAATAATTATTAAGATTTTTTTGAGATCTAATTGATTCATGTATTTTGTTTATTTGATGTCGTATAAAAGAAATAGTTCTTATGACAGTTGTTCAGTTTTTTTTTGTAGATTAAGTAGACGTATAGAAAAATATAGGGTTCCATTTAAAAAACAGAACTTGACATTGATATACTCCAACCATTAGAAAGTACATATATCAATAGGAAAAAGTTTCACTTTTGTCGGGCATGGATTCCATGCACACATTTTCTCTTATTTAATTCTGAATCAAAATAAAAATCGACCATTTTATCAGAATTTTAAATTAAAAATAATATTAATATATACTTTTAACTGAAGCAAAAAGTTACCGAGCATCGGTTCTCCAGGGACGAAACATAAAGTTAAAAAGTGTGGGGCGGAGAAGCATGTACTTTTATTTTAAGGGAGAATGGTGTGGGTTCTTGGTGAAACATTTTAAATAAAGTAAAGAAAATTTTTCAAAAACTTTCTTTACTTAATGTACTTTTAATTAATTTCGACAAAATGCCCCACGCTTTTTGACACCATGTTTATTAGGTACATTATTGTGTACTTTTTAGAAAGGTCTTTTTTAGTTTTTTTAAAATATAGTTTATTTTTTACTTTTTAGTCTTAATTATTTTTATAGAGAAATGTTTGCGGAATTTAACAGAACAAAAGACACATTGATAGATACATTCATACAAACAGGTGAAGATAATCAAGCGTGTAAAAATTAGTAAATTCCTTTTAGGAATGTTAGATTTAACGCAATTTTTACAAAACAAAACAAAAGATAAACTTCACAGTTGAAGAAAGGATCAGGTGGTAAGAGGGACATTAAAATAAACATTAAAATATTAATAAAAATCTTCTATTTTAAAATCACATAAACATTTATTTACAATAATATAAAATAAAAACTTTATGTCCAATTAAATTATTTTCAATTAACTATTTACAATTAAAAATATAAAACAATAAGGAAATTCCAATAATTCAGAAGTGAAGATAATTAAAAGATGGATTTTTAAATTATCTTCAGGAAAATGAAAATATCTGTCGTTCCACTCCGTGTTTATAATTATTGTTTATAAATAGAAAAAGACTTTTCCACGTCCACCGATGTTACAGATCCATACATAAATTTTGCCAATATTATATGATCATTGATTTCCCTAAGTTGAGTTACCGTTTCCCCTGTTAAAATTTTATTTACTTATTTTTTCTTAAATCTTCTATAATTTTCTTTGTAAAATTGCAGCAACTTTACCAGAAATGCCAACACCTTTGATTTCATGGTTTTATTACATCCACTGGTTTTTTCTTTGACATTTTTTATTCGTTTTTGAGTTTTAAAAATAGTTTCACCGCTCCAAAAATGATAAAAATTAAAAAACAATTTACCTATATTTTAATTTTTAAAAATAATTTTTTAAGAAAATGGCTAAATATGCAAAAATACGCAATAATGTCCAAATTTGCCACAAATATATAATCTAAAATTTAAAGCATAATGTCTAGAGGGTGAATCGTAAAGATATTTGATCAAAACTTGAATGGAAATTTGCAAGAAAAATATGTAATTTTATAGAAATCCGATCTGTGCATATTAGAATGATACAATGTTTATCTGTTGGTTTGTGTGCCCGTCTTTGATAATTAGCTAATAACATTTGTTGAACCCACATAGATTTAAGAAAATTGTAGCATTACCATATTAGAGACTAGAAATAGAAGTTCCAGCTTATAGGTCTAGAACTCTAGAACACACAAGTAGTTTAGATCAAAAGGCTTCTAACAACTTAACTGTTAGAGAGTTTTTACAACTTGCATTTAAGGAGGTTCTTTCTCGACAATCCACACAAAAAGTTTTAGCCTCGTAACCACTCTATAAATATGAACGGTGCTAAAATTTTAGGCTGTTTTTTTAACGTGACTGTACTTTTTACAGTATAATATTCTCTTTATGAATGGATCGTTTCGAAGCTATTGATCTAATATCCCCTCCAATAAAAATAATCACCCAAATATGTTTTTTTTTTTTTTTTTTTTTATCAAAACTACGAGGAAAATAATTTCAATTTTTTTTTAAGATACTCCGAATATATTAGTTTTTCATCAAGAAGGTGAAAGTCCTTCAATGAAAAAACATAATATAATGATCATTTTCTCGCCTCTTTCCCAATCTACCATGTGTAAAAAATTGCATTTTTAATTGCAATTATTTCTGGTGTTTGGTGTGGTAAATCGTCTTCAAATTTAAACAGTGTGTTTATTATGCTTTTAATGACTAATATTCCATGTTTCGAAGACTTCTTGAATTTTTGCATTTGTGAAAGAAATGCCTTAAAAAGGAACTTTCCAAGCAGTGACACAAGGTATAGTGCGGGGCTAAGAAGTTCCAGTATGAATGTGCATGTATGAATGAATGTCTAAATGTTTTACAAAGAGAAACAAAGAGGTTGTCCTCTGCTTGATGCAAATAAACATACACACATATATATCGAAATGATATATATATATATAATTTCGATATATATGTGTGTATGTTTATTTGCATCAAGCAGAGGACAACCTCTTTGTTTCTTTTTGTGAATCAACAACTCTGCAACTCTCGGCAAAACAAAAACTTTTCAGTGTGAATGTTTGCATGAGCGGAGATGGGCCTTAGGCTCCTAGGCCGCTTGTTGAATGTACCAGTGTATGTGCGTTGGTGTATCTGTTCGTCTGTCAGAGCAATGTAGCTCGTAAACTAAATAAGATACAAACTTGAAATCTACAAGTTATATAGGTATATTCATTTTTTCCAAAACAAAAAAATCATAGTTAAATTATCATTTTGGGTAGGGTCGAATGAATATAAAAATACTTAATTTATAAAGTAAAGGGTGTGTAGTTTCACAGTGAATGAAATAAAACTCAAAGAAGTTTATACAAACTCAATATATTTCGGATTATTAGTCCATCAGTTTACAGGTTAAAACTTTTTACATGTAAACTCCTGATGATGGACTAATAATCCGAAATATATTGAGTTTGTATAAACCTCTTTGAGTTTTATTTCATTCACTGTGAAACTACACACCCTTTACTTTATTAATTAATATCATGTTTCACCTAAAACCTACACCACTTTCTCTAAGTAAAATTAAAAAATACTTATTTTTAATGACTTAAGATGTGGCTAAAATTAAATTAAAATCAGACTATTAGGTAGCAATTAGTAGAGATTGTGATGTTGGTGCAAGGTGAAACATCTTTAATAAAGATAAGAGTAAATAAATATTATATTTAATATTGATTTACTATGAGTTAAGGATACTAGGTCACTTATTTCACATTAAAATTAAAAAATTAAAAGATATAAATTTTTTTTTTTTATATTTCTTAATTTATTAATTTTAATGTGAAATAAGTGACCTAGTATCCATAACTCATAGTAAATCAATATTAAATATAATATTTATTTACTCTTATCTTTACTAGGTAGCATTCACAAATGAAATAAACACGCATTTATTATTAATGAAGGTGTTGAAGCTTTTATTTTGGTGATTAATTTGATTAAAATTTGAATTTTTATTTAAATCAGATATAATTAATTATTTATTGAACACGAACAAATAATACAATATAACTACCACGTTTGGTTCGACTAATTCTGAGATCGTTCTCAAGTATGAGCACCCACTCCGATTATAGGTTAACTGAGCCAATCACGTGTCGGTCAGGCTTATATAGACTCCATGTACATTCCAGTTGGTTTTTTGACTGGACTGTAGATGGAATCTATAAAGAGTCTGACCTACACCTGATTGGCTCAGCTAACCTATAATCAGAGTGGGTGCTCATACTTGAAAATGATCGCAGAATAAGTCGATCGAAATGTCGTAGTTCATCATCATCAGCCTGTCGATAGCGACATATCCACTGCTGAATATAGGCCTCTTCCATCAGATGTCGTAGTTATATTGTATTATTTGTTCGTGTTCAATAAATAATTATAATTAATTATGTCTGATTTAAATAAAAATTTAAAATTTAAAATAGGTATTGTTTAAAAGCAAGACTCAATATATATTTCAATCAATAGTCCTGATGATGGGCTCAAATATATATTGAGTCTTGGCATAAACAATATTTTTTTATTTGAGAAACCTACCTAGTAGCCCAATTTTAATTTGATTTTATTAAATATGTTTCACCTCGAACCAACATATGCTTCGTGAACAAAGCTGTGACTCAAATAGAGACAATGTTACATAAGAGATATAACACTGATTTAATTATGCGTGCGATTGACTTCCTTAATAGTATTCATGATTCAGTTAGGCAAATTTAGAAAAATAAATTTCTTAAAATTATTTTTTGAAATGAAAAACAGAAGCGCTCAAAAACTCCAAATTTATATTTTTACTCTAGAAGGAGTAAATGAATGTATTTTTTATAAATATCAATTTCAGAATCATGCAGGCAAGGTAGAAATAATACCCTCTTCTTATGTAGACGTTCTGCCAGAATCTGAACTTTTTCTTTACCTTTTTAATGTTTCGCTTTTGGCAATATACAGTTAAGACGGATTGAGAAAAGTGAGCTTTTCCAAAAGAAATATTTCTCTCGATTCTTAGATCAGGGGAAAAATTACCAATCATTTTTAGAAAACATGAATCTCTTGATTAACACGGGGTTTGATTATCGTGGCTAGAATAAATCATCGCTTTATTGTTACGTGGTCAAAATCCTTGATCACTTAATCACCGAGGGGTAGAAATGAGGGAGAGAACACTGCTCGAAGCTTCAATTAAGCAAATTTCCTGCACTCTGATTTTGGAATTGATTGATGATATTTCATATAAATATTGCATACCCATTGCACCGGTCCCTAAAAGAACACTGAAGTTAAAGCAGCACGGAAAGCAGTTTGTTCTGAAGTGGGCGACCATCCTCTTGCACCATGTGCATTTTTACAACCTTGATAATCTTAGTCGTGGTGCATGCATCCCAGTAAAATTGATTGGGAAGACCTAAGTATATATTTGGACTGCGACTATCTATCTTCGCTATAAAAGCAACGGCTCTACTCTATAATACAATAGGCAATGCCATTGTGGTATAAGCAGGTAAATATATGTATATTTTGCAGTAAAAACCCGTTTTTTACTAAGAACGGGTTCTTACTAGTTAAAACTCGTTTCACTGAATACCTTTGTGGCAACTAGAATTTACTGATGTTGGTTGAGTTTGGTTTAAAGGTCTAGAATGTTCGACCTTCCGCCTCATTTTGGGTGTTTATTTTTCAAAAAATTTTAAGCAAAAATGTCAAAAAATTACATCCGCTAGAACTTTGCTTCTAATTTTTGACATTTTCTTTTAAAAATCTTGAAAATAAACACCCAAATGAGGCGGAAGGTCAAAAATGAAGATTTTAGACCTTTGAACCAAACTCAACCAACATCAGTAAACTGTAGTTGCCACAAAGGCATTCAGTGAAACGGGTTTTAACTAGTAAGAAACCGTTCTTACTAAAAACGGGTTTTTACTTGCAACATATATAAAGATTGAAATGAAAGACAAAACACTCTAAAAATTAACTTTAGTTATTTTTCATTCTTTAATCAGAAACAAGCTTGCATTTTATTGTGTGGTGTTTATTTCAACACTTCATAAATTGATTATATATATGGAAATATTGTTATAAAAAAATTGAAAATGGCAAAAAAGGTATAAATGAAAAGTTGAAAAGATTTTATTTTGCCCAGAATAGCAGAGTTGTTGATTCAATGAGCTTGTCTTCTGACTCATGTAAATAAGCATATGACATATATATATACCAAATATAGAAAAGAAAAAAAAATTATTAATTGTTTATATAAATTTAAAAAAACCAAGTTTTTATAAAAACAATCCAGAACACGTTTATTTCGAAACCAAACGTTTCGGGAGAATTTCTCCCTTTGTAAATGGTGAAAAATTTGCAAAAAGAAAAAAAGAAATATAATATTAATTTTCATAATATTCATGCCACTTTCAAACTCTACTAATTCATCATCATTCTTATTTTCAAAATTAAAAGACAAAAATCCTCTTTTGAATCAAAAATAAGCTGACGTGTTCTGATGTGGCCATCCACTTGACTTTACCAAACAACCTGGCCCCTCACTTATATTTAATATTTAATAAAATTATTTATAATCATGTAGGGGGGGGGTTAGTTTTTGCATTTTTAGACTCCTGGGACCCACTGATTATGTATACAAAATTTGGTTGAGTTTGGAAAATGGCAAAGATTTTCATTTTTTGACGCTCCGCCCCCCCCCCCATTTCGGGCGGTTAGTTTTTGCATTTTTAGACTTCTTGGGACCCACTGATTATGTATACAAAATTTGGTTTAGTTTTGTAAATGGCCAAGATTTTCATTTTTTGACCCTCCGCCCCCCCTCCATTTCGGGCTGTTAGTTTTTGCATTTTTAGACTTCTGGGGACCCACTGATTATGTATACAAAATTTGGTTGAGTTTGGTAAATGGCCAAGATTTTCATTTTTGACCCTCCGCCCCCTCCATTTTGGGAGGTTAGATTTTGCATTTTTAGACTTCTGGGGGTCCACTGTTTATGTATACAAAATTTGGTTGAGTTTTCTGAAACGACCTAGATTTTTAATTTTTAACCCCCCCCCCCCCCTCGACCCCCCTTAATTTTGGGTCGATATGCACCAAAATCTAATCAGCTCTTAATCTTAATGGACCAAAACTACGTGTGAAATTTGGTTTCGATATTCACTCTAGTTTTTGAGCTAGATCGTCCACAAATTTGGTAACGCACAGACTAACTAACAAACATTTTGACAAAACAATTATTATCTCGAAAAATATAATTTTTTCGATGTTAACTTATTTGAGCTTTTTTGTAGACCGAAATGCCTTGGATTCGCTCAATATTTTTAATCGAAATAGTTTCGGCCGTTTTTTAGATATTTTGAAAAACAGAAGGAAAAAAACCACTTTTTTCATGCACGATTACAATACTTGACCATACCCTGTATGGTAAAGTAATACAGAACATAATTTGGAAAAAAGATTAATCCTAGAAATGATCGAAATTTTAAATAACAAAAATTCGATTAATAAAAGGTCAGATATGGATTGTTTTTCTAATGTTTATAAAAAAAATTTAAAGAAAAATAACTTTTCATAAATATTTATATTTTAATTAAAGGTAATCTGGTCACCAGGACAATCTGTACAATTGTCTATTTATAAAACTATTTAATATCTTAGTGTTGCTTTCTAAATTTTAGAGAAAGCAACTTTTTTTCTTTTTTTGAAAATTTTTAACCTTTGACAAAGAGAAAATTCTCCCGAAACGTTTGGTTTCGAAATAAGACTATAATCTCCCAAACATAAAATGGGATACGGACTTTTCTTCCCACTCTCCTAATTCAACTGTCAACATTGTGCGCGAATTCATGTGTGATCTGAATCTCATCCAGTTAAATTACGTCTGTAACTCATTTAATAATCTCCTGGATCTAGTATTCTCGACCTTAAACAGATGTGGTTGTTGCTGAGATGGTGGATAGTATATTACCACTTGACATACTCTTTCACCCAGCATTGGAAATCACCCTGTCGCTCCCTTCCGCAATTCCTTTTATTGAACCAAGATATACTCTTAGAAACTATAAGAAAGGTAACTTTACTGAAATAAACAATTATATCGCAGATATAGACTGGGATAACGAACTCAGAGACCTTAAACTGGAAGACGCTATCGATTATTTCTATAATGTCCTCAATAATGCCATTGATCTATTTGTCCCTATCTCTAAAATGAAAAACAATACATTTCCCTCATGGTATTCCCCTATCCTTAAAGAGTCCATAATTGACAAAAAAATCTTACATCGACAAATATAAACAAACTGGTTCGTTAATAACTTATAACAAATTTAAAGAGTTGAGAGCAAAGTGTAACGCCCTGTCTCGATCTGACTATCTGAGGTATATCAATGAAATTGAAATTTCAATTCCATCCAATATCAATAACTTCTGGAATTTTATTAATAACATGAAAAAGGATAACTCTATCCCATCATCCATGTTCTTAAATGGCTGTAGGGCGGAGTCACCTCCTAATGTATGTAATCTTTTTGCACAAAACTTCTCCAGTGTATATACTTCTGGTGATTGCATCACCGACTTTCCCCCACTTGGTGTGATTCATGTGCTTGTGTCTCCACTCTCTCTATTTCTAGTGATGAATTGCTTAAAAAATTAATTGGACTTCGTCCCAATAATAGTGTAGGCCCTGACGGCATTCCCCCATTGTTTCTTAAAAATTGTAGCTATGTAATTCTGAAGCCTCTCCTTTACATCTTTAACTACTCATTACAGACTGGAACATTTCCAGGTAAATGGAAAACCTCTTTTATTACTCCAATATACAAATCTGGTGACAAAAGTAATGTAATTAATTTTCGTCCGATATGCACACAATCGGCCATCCCAAAGTTATTTGACTCGATTATTACAGATAAATTAACACCTCTACTTTCAAATATAATATCCCCTTACCAACATGGTTTTCTGAAAGGTCGTTCAACAACAACTAATTTGCTTATCTATGAAAACTTTCTAAACAAGGCCCTTGAGGATCATCTACAGGTGGATTCAATCTACACCGACCTGAGCAAGGCCTTCGACACGGTCAACCATCACCTTCTTCTTTTAAAATTAGAGCATATTGGTGTCCAGGGCCCTATGCTTCTTTGGATATCAAGTTATGTTCATGGAAGAAGCTGTAGAGTGCGAATTAAAGGACACCTCTCTGACGAATTCTCTGTAACATCGGGAGTGCCCCAAGACTCCCACCTTGGACCTCTCCTTTTCCTACTATTCTTTAACGACGCATCTACTATTTTCTCTAATGTCAAAATTCTCTTTTTTGCTGACGATTTGAAAATCTTCAAAACAGTTAAATCCCTGGATGACTGCTTGATATTGCAGGAAAACTTCGAGGTCTTTGATATGTGGTGCCGAGATAATGGATTATCCCTTAATCTGGGAAAATGTAAGATTATTAGTTTTTATCGGACTCTTGGACTCATAGACTTCGCTTATTCATGTGCTGGTGCAAAACTTACACGAGTTGATAGAATCTGTGACTTGGGCATTTTACTTGACTCTAGATTGACCTATGTTCCCCATGTTGAGGCTAAGGTGAGTAAGGCCAGAAAAATGTTGGGTTTTATATCCCGTTCAACCAAGCTATTCAAAAATATTAAGGTTCTAAAAATACTATATACCTCATTAGTCAGAAGTCAACTCGAATATAGCACCATTATATGGAGTCCGCATTACGCAAACCATATATCTGCTATAGAGAGAGTTCAACATAAATTCCTGCGTATTATTAATCACAGGCTCGGTATGAACATCTCGGATCTTGACTATGATGCCATTATGTCTCTCTTGAATCTGCAAAGCCTTGAGGTTAGACGCGACTTTTTCGATATAACCTTTCTTTCAAAACTTGTCAATGGTAAAATTGATTGTCCTGTATTGCTTGGCATGATTAACTTTAGACTCCCCACGCATAGAACCAGGTCAAATAACCTATTTGAAATTCCCTTCCATAACACAAATTATGGTTATGCCAACGCGATTGACCGAATTCAGAGATCTGCTAATCGGATCTCGCATCGCCTTGACATCTTCCATGACCCTATAGAATCCCTAAAATCAATCTGTTTTGAGAGATCGACCAGCCTGTGATTGATGATGCCTTGCCTGCTGTCTGCCAGTGTTATATCTCCGTGACATTTTAATCTTAATTTGTATTTTGTTTTGTTTCTGTTTTTGTTATTGTAATTGTTTTTTTTTTTGTTGTTTTTCTGTGTTTTTCTTTCTTTGGATCTTATGTATATTTGTATATCTTTTTGTGATTATTTCTTAAGTTTTTGTATTTTATTGATGTGTATGTATTGTTTGATCTTATGAATGTTTGTATTATCTTTTTTGATTATTTAAAGTTTTTGTATATTATTGATTTGTATCACTTCACCTTTATTAATTTTTGTGACTTTTGTAAACATTTTCAATTGTATTATTGTGTACAAGGACACTTTTGTCCGTCTATTGATTTAAAATAAACGTGTACTCGATTCCTTTTATAAAAGATTTTTATTTTTTTTATTTAACCAAATATAAATATGTAAATATATAATTTAGTAGTCATTGGTCTTTTTAATTATAATTATTTTATCTAGTAATGAAGCTATTGAAGATTTTTTTCTGATTAATTTGATTAAAGTTTGAATTTTTATTTAAATATATTGAATACCGTGCCAACTTACAGATATCAGGGTTGCTAACTTCATGTAAATAATATACAAAATGTACCTTATATTATAAAAAATCCAACTATGTAAACTATAATATTCTTGATAAGTGAATTAATTGTTATGCATTATTATTGTTATTATTATCATTTGATTTGTCAATATAATTTTTTTGCTTTATAATCTTTGGAAGCGTGTGGTGCTCAGTCCGGCAGGTTGCGCTGATGCAGTCGGTACAATTGTGTTTTGGGTCGAGATAAACATGAAGTACAGGTGATTGGCTCAGTTAAACTATAATCGGAGTGGGTGCTCATACTTGAGAACGATTGCAGAATAAGTCGATGTATTTATATTGTAATTACTTCTTTCAATAAATAATTATAAATTAATCATGTGTGATTTGAATAAAAATTCAAACTTTAATTATTTTATCTGTTATTTCTTATGGGTTCAAATGCCCGATTGGATTTAGGTAAATTTTGTTTTGTTGTGATAATAAGCAGGTCACTCAACAAACGAATTTGGATCAAGCTGAGGACAAGATTATTGATTTATTATTTTGATTATTTATGTCCATCGATTAAATTAATAAGTTGTTGTATGGTACTAAGGACAATAGCTAATGCAAATAATTTTTATTTTTTTATTTTTTTTGACAACGTTTCGTTAAAGATTTAAATAGGAAAATATTTTCAATCTGTCTGAGGAATGGCCTTATGTGTTTTCTAAGAATAAATATTAATAAAATGACAAATATACAAATAAGTTAATTTGTTTGAACCCTGAGGAAGTCAACAAAGTTGACGAAACGTTGTCAAAAAAAATAAATGAAATAAAAATTATTTGCATAAGCTATTATCCTTATTTCCCTAAAACAACTTATTAATTATTGATTTACTTTATGAAAAAAGCTATACTTTTTTAAAACTTAAAAATTGATTCCCGCAAATATTCTACGTGTGAAAAACCTTAAGTATTAAATAAAAATTTATTGATGTAATTATTTTGCTACTAACCCCTCTGGGCCAGAAAATAAAACTTTTGTCAACGGCTCTGAAGCAAAAAAAAAAAAAATCGAAAGCTAGTGTGGTTGGCTGGTGGGTAAATTATAAAGGGATTAAATTGATGAAATGAAGTGGATGAGGCGCCATCGGTGTAGCTGAGCGGTTTCTTTAAGGATCGGGTCTTGGAGTAACGTTACCTGGCCCCGTCCAGCGTCTTGCAGCAACCCTTTCTTTCATGGGCTGGCCTCGTAAAGTGTAAAGCCTTGGTAGTGAGGGCTGAGGGCAACGCGTGCCCTTTCACGGGGGAGCATCTGTCCTAATTCCTAACGGAGCGGAGGAACGAGCCCGATGACGGGGCAACGCGTTATGGCCTAAGTCCTTTTGGCTTTTGTGTCTTCGCCGGCACACCACAACACCGCTTTTGCACTCAATTAATTCATATTAAATTTTACTTGAAATCTCGTCTTGAGCCAATAAACCAAGGGATGACACAAGCACCTGCATAAGATCCCATTCCTGAACAAGTTTTACTTGTTAATTTGTGTAATATGTAAAATACTTATTGGAATCAAATGAGTCGCTTTTGCTGAATCCACCAAGATAGAATATTTTTACCATTCCGGTGAAAAGTCTCAGAAACAAGCTGTCAGGCTAATTGACGATCATATAAAAAGTCTCGTCGGTTTTTTGGTACATTTTTGAACAAAAAATTTCTTTATTGAAACTCAATTTTAATCAAGTACATATTGACCATTATTATCTATGACCTTGTGCCATTTTTTGGATAACTTCATAATTCCATCGGTGTAGAATTTCTGTAGTTTATTTATTTTTTTTTTAATGCAATCGAATGCAAGAAGGGTGCACCAGTAAAGATGTAGCCCCTATGGATCTCGAAAGACCCTTGCATTACCGAAGAGAAGGGAAAGTTGTTTAGAGAGAGGATGTAGACGCAGGTGTCTATGCACCCTGGTTTTGAAGGTTTGAAGATCATAGGTGCTGGGAAAGATAGAGGCTGGGAGAGAGTTCCAGTTCCTTGAAGTCATAATCGTCGAAAAACTTTGCCAAGTGATTTTCGGGAGCGCTTCGGTGGGCCAATTTTTTACCATCAAGAGAGTTTTGCAGAGACTGAAACAAATGGTAGCCAGACGATGCAAGGCTATACGGTGGATGCATTAAAACTTCCCAACCAAGTTCCCTCAATTTGTTCCGAGTCATCAAAGATGTGTGTGGGCGCGAATTGTCATGATGGAACACAACTCCCTTTCTCTTATATAATAATAATATATATTTATGGGTGTATGTTTATTTGCATCAAGCAGAGGACAACCTCTTTGCTAGTCTTTAAGATTTAATTTCCATCAGAAAAGTCAATATCAGTGAAATGTCTAAAATCATTAGTTTACGAGTTAAAAGATATTCCAATATTGTAGAGTGAATAGACTTGAATTATTAAGAAATAATTTGTTTCTAATGGACACATCCTCTCGATTAATAGACCAAAAGAATTATAATTGAGAAAGAAATTAATCTTATTTTATTGATTTTATCTATCTGGAGGTTGATTGTACTTTTTTAATATAAAAAAATATCATTTTGATTAAAAATTTTTTAGTTTAAATGAAATTTTATGAAAAGATTCAATTTCTTCTTTCCGGGAGCGAATCAACTAGATATGACAAAATTTTTTTTTTCTTATTAGATATTTATTCAAATTCATTGAATTTTCATATCTCTGTGTTATTTTGATTTAGCTTTTATTTCAAATAATTATTATTAGGAAATTTGAATTTTAAAGGGTAGTTTATTTGAATCCAATTTGAAAAAAACGCTAATAACTGCGTGGAATTTTTTTTTAAATATGCAATTAATAGCTATTATAAAACAATTAATTATTAATAATTTAATTCAATTTTGAACGAAATAGATTAAGTACTTTTTGAGAAAATCGTCAAAAACCTCGAAAATTGTTTATGAAAGGCCGTTTTAGAAACATTTTAAAATTCAACTCCATATCATAAGTCAATGTTTCGTTTTATATGACTTTTTAAACTTTTTTTTTAAAGGCATCTCGTGCTTTCAAAAAACATCGTTTTTTAGACAGTTCAGATGGTTTTTGACCATTTTCTCAAAAAGTACTGAATCAATTATTAATAATTAATTGATTTATAATATCTATTAATTTCATATTTAAAAAAAAAATTCAACTAAGTTATTAGCGTTTTTTCAAATTGGACTTCAAATAAACTACCCTTTAAAATCCAAATTTCCTAATTTTACTTAGAGAAAGTGGTGTAGGTTTTTGGTGAAACATGATATTAATTAATAAAGTAAAGGGTGTGTAGTTTCAAAGTGAATGAAATAAAACTCAACGAGGTTTATACAAACTCAATATATTTCGGATTATTAGTTTATCAGGAGTTTACAGGTTAAAACTAATAATATTTGAACATGTGATCACAAAATATTATTAGTTTTAAAAAAGATAAGAGTAAATAAATATTATATTTAATTTATAATTTGAAAGTTTATATTGGGAAAATAAGGACAAGTTTTTTATGTGTGACTTTTTTATTTATCCACCCTATATTTAATAGTGAAAACAAAGTTTTAAGTATCTTTTTGGGTGTCTTTTTTTGAAAAAAGATGGAAATTATTTCAAAATCAAACCAGTATATAATATTATTAAATGAATTTAACTTTAAAGGACATCATAGATATTAGAGAAATATTTTTACATTGCATATCATAGAGGTTCGTCCCCTTAGGAATCGAACCCAAGCGCTAACTAAGCTTGCCGGGCCAGTAGCCACTGAAAACTTTTTTCAGTTTAGCAGGAATTTTCACTATTCCCTTTGAGTTGAAGGGAGTGAAAAATCTAGCTATAATACTTATATATGTTGCATGTCAGAGAGAGATTTGTCTTAAGGGTTGGCTACTGGCCCGGCAAGCTTAGTTAGCGCTTGGGTTCGATTCCTAAGGGGACGAACCTCTCTGATATGCAATGTAAAAATATTTCTCTAATATCTATGATGTCCTTTAAAGTTAAATTCATTTAATAATTATATTTAATATTGATTTACTATGAGTTAATTCTAGTCACTTATTTCACATTAAAATTTTTTTAATGTGAAATAAGTGACCTAGAATCCTTAACTCATAGTAAATCACTATTAAATATAATATTTATTTACTCTTATCTTTATTAAAGATGTTTCACCTTGCACCAACACCATAATCTCTACTAATTACTATTAGTTTTAACCTGTAAACTCCTGATGATGGACTAATAATCCGAAATATATTGAGTTTGTATAAAACCTCTTTGAATTTTATTTCATTCACTGTGAAACTACACACCCTTTACTTTATTAATTTCAAATTTCCTAATAATAATTAGTGAATATAAAAGATAAATGAAAATAACTAACATATATGAAATTTCAATAGATTTAATTATATATTCAATGAGAAAAATAAATAAAACTTTTTGGCATTTCTAGTTGATTTGCTCGCGGAGAGAAGAAATTGAATGTTTTCAAAAAATTTCATTTTTACTACTAAATTCTTAATCAAAATGCTATTTTCTTATATAATAGACATAGTGTGAACCTTCAAATAGATGAAATCGATAAAATAAGATCGTTTTCTTTCTCATTTATAATTCTTTAGGTCTTTTATCAAGAAACTGGGTCGCAAGTCACCCGGCATCAGCGAGTCATTTTTACGGTTTTCTAGCTTTTACCATTTTCTTAAAAACTAAACAATCAATTTCGTTCAAAATTGAATATAATTATTAATAATCGATTGTTTTATAATATTTATTAATTTCATATTTTTAAAAATTATTTCAAAGTATTAATTAGTGTTTTTTTCAAATTAGAATTCAAATAAGCTTTCCTTCAAAATGAAAATTTCCTAATAATAATTATTTATAAAAGATAAAAGAAAATATTTTATTTATATGAAATTTTAAAATGTTTGTTTCATTAATTGATGAGAAAAAAATAAAACATTTTAGTATTTCTACTTGATTCGCTCTCGGAGAGAAGAAATTGAATCATTTCATAAAATTTCATTTAATTTAATACATTTGAATGTACGATTATATCAACAAGAGTAATGAGCCTGGCGTCTACGAGAAGAGTCAGAGAGCAGTGCAAAGTAGTTAAATAATTATTTTATTACCGTAAATAATTAAAAGCGTTAAGACAAGTTCATTTCAAATGAATTTAAAATCGTTAATTTATGTTTATGATACATGAAACGATTTTGAATCTTTTATTTGAATATATTCAGGGGAACATTTTCAATGGTGCAACATCGTATTCTTGCTCAGTCGGCGAAAGATCGACAACTGTGTTTAAAAGCTGACTTTTTATATTTTAAATTTTAAAAAAATGTATTAAATTTTTCAAAATTTTCTTTACTTTATTTAAATATATTTCACCAAGAACCCACACCATTCTCCCTTATCAAAAAAGTTCACTTATTAATATAGGTATTTCTTTAATAACAAATTACATATTTTTATCTTGGGCCACTAAATATTTGAAATCTAACCGCTTCTTCTTTAGTTTCTAAAAATTCCATTGAACCAGGAGAACCAATTCACGAGAGACTCTCGCAGAGTCAACTTGTAATATAATTACAATTTAAAACTGTTCATATACAATACGAAACTTATTTTGCTATCAGGTGTGAATAAAATGTTATTAAATACAATACTTTTTTATTTAAAGATAAGCATATTTTTATTTGTTTATAGGTCAATCGTCTATTTTGTTCTTATTTTTCTCCTATGGGTCTGTCTGTAGTCATATGTGTAGTTAGGGGGGGGCAACGGGGGCAGTGCGCTCTCAACTAACTTTTTAAGAAGAATTCACAAATTTCGAAGGTAACGAAATAACTTAATGTGAAATATATTATATAAGTGATGCTTCGTAATAATTGAATTTCGATTTTTCTAGGGAGGGGGGGGGCAATGAGTTTTGTAGGACGGTATCTCCCCCTTGCTCTCCTCCTAAATACGGCCATGTTTATCTATATGTATATGTTGAAGGAGACTGGAATTTCCAGCAGAAGACACTCTTTTATTGTCTCCTTCAATATATAAAAATTCTGCTACCCTCGGTACAAAAACTTTCAATTTAATATATGTATAGGGTCCGCCGAAATAACTTTTTTTTTAAATGCTATAAAAAAAACTACTGAATATTTTCTCAAATTTCTTTTTTTATTTGAAAGTACAATCCTTCCGGTTAATAATGGAAAATAATTTCATTCAAATAGGTGCCTCGGCTGGCCACGCAGTAGCCTACACGATCGGTCCAATTTTTAAGCACATTATCGATTGTGTGCAGCTGTATTTCACCAATGGCTTCACGAATATTGTCCTTTAAAGCGTCAATTGTCTCTGGCTTGTCGGCGTAACACTTATCTTTGACGGCACCCCACAAATAATAGTCCAACGGTGTCAAATCGCAGCTCCGAGGTGGCCAAACGACATCAGCTCTGCGGCTGATAATGCGATCTTCAAAAACAGGGGGCAAAACATCGAGTGTAGCTTCGGCTGTGTGGCACGTAGCGCCGTCCTGTTGAAACCAAATGTTGCCAATATCCTCCTCTTCAATTTTGTGAACAAAAATTCGTTCAACATGGCCCGATAACGATCGCCATTGACTGTAACGGCCATTCCTTGTTCATTTTCGAAGAAAAATGGCCTAATTATGCCTCTGGACCAAAATCCGCGCCAAACAGTGACTCGTTTTGGGTGCGTCGGCTTTTCAATGTATGCGTGCGGGTTTTCTGTGCCCCAAATGCGACAATTTTGTTTGTTTACATACCCACCAAGATCAAAATGAGCTTCATCTGAAAAGATGATTTTTTTGGCAAAATCGGCATCTTCTGTAATTCGATCGCAGGCCCAATTAGCGAAGCGAAAACGCATTGGATGGTCAGTTGGCTTCAACTCCTGAACCAATTGGACTTTGTATGGCGTCATACCAAGGTCTTTATGCAAAATTCGTCTCAATGATGTCTCCGAAATGTTCAATTGTTGAGAACGACGGTGAATTGATGTTGATGGCGCTTCACGCACACTTTCTGCCACAGCAGCAATATTCTCGAGTGGACGCACTGTTTTTGGCTTTTCACGATTTGGTTTATCGATGAGGATGCCAGTTTCTTTCACTTTTTTCACAAGATAACGAACATACGGAGCTGACGGTGCTTCTCTTCTTCCAAAATCCGTACGCAATTTTCGCACACATTCTGCAACATTACCATGATTTTCAAAGTAATGTCGCAATATTTCCCAGCGTTGTTCAAGCGTATACACAACCATATTCGTTCAGCGGAAGGATAAAACTAATTATCTGTCAAATCAAACATGAGCTAAGTGTTACCATTCACGAAATAAGCGCTAGTTGAAAAAAAACGTTAGATGGCGTACCCCATATATGTTATTTGCATCAACAGAGAACAACTCAATAAATTCTCTGTATCCAGTGGCTTTTGCATAATTATTTTTTCAAAAACAACTGCATTAAAAAAATTGAGAATTCCTCACGAAACATTTGAACGTTTTTGATTGTAATTTAAGGAATCTTATCTTATATTATTAAATGAGCAATTTTTGTATATATATAGAAACGGCTTCTCGAAAACGGCTCTAACGATTTCGCTAAAAATTCGTGTACTTATCAAGTCTCATAAGTTATTAGTTGTGTCAAATTTTTAATCCGATTGAATTATAGGATGGGGTTGTAAATTAGGAGTGTCGTAAAATAAATAGTTTAATCATTCATATTATATCGTCTTCGGTAAGTCGCAGAGCCTTGAAATTTGAAACTTAAGCTATTTAGAGGCAAAAAGTTACCGAGCATCGCTCGGTGCTCCAGGCACTGTATTGTTATTTAAGCAAGGGTATGTAAAAGTCATGTTAATAAAATGCAGTTAGTCAAGCTAATCAATGAGTAATTATCATTTCTGAAATGACTCATAATTAAATGATCGTCAAGGGGGAGAGCGAGTCCACGGAGAGGGTCTTTTTGACTTTCAGATCATTTTTCATTTAATAAGTTATCTCTAGTCACCGAGTTATCTATCATGGATGCCGAAAAACCGAAGCATCGTAAATCATTGGAAACTTTTTGCAAACACCAAAAAAAAAAAAAAAAAAAAAAAAAAAAAAACGACGCCCGCGTTAAACAGATCGATGACGCATTTATCTTAACATTAATTACTTTTCGTAGTTGGAAAACGTGTCGCCTTCTTTCACGCCTTTCGACATGTCGCCGATCATAAAATTCAAGTTGGCTTCTTTCCCAGGGAGCCTCATCGCTCTCTCTCTCAGATAGAGTTTTGTATTTTATCTCCATTCAAGATGGTGAATTGCTGAAAGTCCCCGCCATATGTTCCACCGAGTGAAGTCTATACCCTTCATCATATTATTTTCAAACACGAATAAAAAGCCCGTTTTGGGCCACCTGTTGGGGGTGGATGGGCTTGTTCAGTCGCACCCTCTCGCCAGTGATCGAGCATAAATCAAATTGGAACAAGTGCGAAAAATCTGAATTCAATTCAGAGGGGCTCAGAGAACCCTTCGATTATTTTAAATACATTTTCCACAGGGAATAAGATGTCCGATTCTTTTCTAATCCAAGGGATTACAGCCCTCAAACACCAGTATATATCGCTACTTCAAACAAATCAAACAAAATAAATTTAAAAATACAATTTCGAGCAAATATTTACAGTACAGCCATCTACTGTTCTTTAACTGACATCCCTAATAAAATTAAAATGGTATTTTGCCAAGAGTAGCAGAACTTTAAGGAAGATATTTTCTTCTACTGATTATCCACAACAGCTCAGATTCAGAAGAAGAACCAGCGCTTTCGACATCTTTTTTATCCCTATGACCCTCAGAGACTGGAACTCCGCTTCCAGCTACAGTCTTCCCCGGGACTTGTAACCTTCAACTGTTTAAGACTCGCACCCAGAGATATCTTCGAGTCCTATCCAGCCCATAAAATCACCTCTTCTTTTCACGATGGAGGAGCCAACCCAGGCCTTTAGGGGATACACCTTTTTGGCGCAACTCCTTCTCTCATCAATTTCATAAAAATAGACAATCCACGTGATTTGACTTAGGAAACTTTTATTCCGCTACCTTCTGTAAAATCATCTTTTATATTAGCTGAGTGCTTTAAATTTTAAGACTGATTTTTGAAATAAAGCGACCTTGTGCGATTGGAACTCGCATACCGAGGGTTCCGTACCTAATTACAATACCTACATACAGTGGCGCAACCACGGAGGGGGGGGGGGGCTAAGGAGGCTTAAGCCCCTCCCCCAGGAGAAGGAAAAAAAATGAACGTAAAAGTAAATACTAACAAATGAAAATGAAAAAAATATTTGGTAAATTTTAATCAATATTTTGACTATATGGTAAATTAAGTTAAAAAATGATTTTACTTCCATTAAATGTTGGAAAGTGAGACTGTTTGTTTCGTCAGATAGATTTTTTAGTTTAGAGTACCTAACTATGGTATTTGTTAGGAGCCTGGAGTCTTTAATAAATCGATTGATAATACTAAAATTAAAATCCATTAATAAAAGGGTTTCTCTAGATCCATTTAAAATATAATATTAAATAAAATTATTTAATTATGAAATTGTCAAAATATAATTTTTGGCATTTTACGAACATGTTTATATATATATATATATATATATATATATACGCGTGTGTCTGTGTGTGTCTATTAGTCCCTTCCAGGACAAAATCCTGGTTGCGCCACTACCTACATAAATATATAATAAGAATTAATGAATGAGGCGTCGGTTATGGAGTTTGTAAAACTTTTTACTTCGAAAAGAGCTTATAAACTCGAGATCAATTCTCGCTTCTTTCAAAACAATTTTCCATTATATCAAAAATTCAAGCTGATTCAATAAATAGAGGAAAGCAACGGGAAACCATCCAGGTGAACAATGTCCCAACTGCGTACCAGTTGAGAGTAATATAAGTAAAATATCTGACGAACTGATGTCCAAGAATAGGTTCGCCACACAAAATAGTCAACGCCATACAATAGGGTGCTCCTTATTTTGGATATTTTCGAATATTTAGACAGGGGCTCATATGGTTCTAAATAAAGAATAAAAAAAAATATCCCCCAAGTTTCAAGTCTCTATCTCAATTTTAACCTAGTCCTACACAGCGATTAAGTTTCCCATCTAAATAACATGGGGTTTTAGGCATTGAACTATCAATTTTTTATTCCGGCCAAAATAATGGTTCAAAAAATTTGATAACTCTGTAGACTTTATTTTTATAATAGTAGCTATCCCTCAGAATTTTTACAGATTTTTAGCTATTAGAATTTTGGAGTCTATAACATACTAATACTAAGATATAGCAGTAATTTATCTATATGTAACTCCAAAATTATAATAGCTAAAAATCTCTAAAAATTCTGAAGAATAGCTACTATTATCAGGATAAAGTTTACAGAGTTTGAATTTTTTTGAAACATAACTTTGGCCGGAATAAAAAATTGATCGTTAAATGCCAAAAACCACATATTTTTTAGATGGGAAACTTAATCGCTGTGTAGCAATAGGTTAAAATTGAGGTAGAGGTAGCCTTGAAACTTGGGGGATTTTTTTAAATTTATTTATTTAGAACCATATGAGCCCCTGCCGCATAAATATTCGAAAATATCCAAAATAAGGAGCACCCTACATAACGATTTATAAACATCTGAATTATAATGTAAATAACTTTAAAAAATATGTTAATATTTTGACCTCACAGTGGATTTTTAATTGTAGAGGGAAACTTTTGTTCCTCAGTAAATAATATAGATATAATGAGAGTATCTAATTGTGCTCTCTTTGTAATCTGAGTCTTCCAGAGGATGTCTACCACTTTGTGGCAATCGTAGGTAAGTATTTAAATGTATTTTTTCAGATTCTTTTGAGCTTCCTTTAAATCAATGAGATAGATTGCTTTTTAGTATCTTATTGAGTTGTGAATGAATTCTCGCACTCATACTTGTATATATTCATTTAATATTAAAAAATTGAAATAGACAAATTGATTTAACAGGAATTAAAATATTTCAACCAGTGAGTTTCCGGAGAGGCCATTTCAATACATAAATTATTCTATAAAAGTGAAAGTAAAAAGAAGACTTAATTAATACAAATTGGATTAATTATAACAGCCAGTATATTCACTTATTAATAAAGCTTAGTTCACAAAAAAAAAAAAAAACTTTCGCGTTCATTCTTTTTGGAAAGGAAGTCGTGCTTTTTTTATCGTAGTGGAAGAAACCCAGATGATGATTCTCTAAAAATTCTGAATGAATCTTTTTTGGATCGGAAATTATTTAAAATAGTTGTTTCCTGAGGGAGCAGGTAAAATCGTTGGTCGAGAGCATCCATCGCCTCGGGTGGGATCCTCATCGGTTCATTCAGGGAAGCCCAAGGCGAAGACGAAGAAGCCCCTGCGGCAGGCATCGATGCTTCTTCAGATTCTTATACGATAAGTCGCTTTTGTTTTTATATTGATTGATTTATTAAGAATTTCTTTAAGAAAAAAAGACACTTTTGTTCATTTAAAAATCCTGTTGACAGATAAAATAATAAAAAAGAAAACATTAAATAATTGTTTAAGAGAAAGTAGCTAGCAAGAAGAAGCTCCCTAAAAAACTTTCTTTTTTTATTCATTAGAAATAGCTTTTATTTTGAAAAGAATGAAATAAAAAAAAACAACCCGATAAAAAACACGGCTAAAAAAACAGAAAAGCATTGCCAAGTGCCAAGGGCAGCGAGCGTCCCGGGTCCGAAATGAGAGCCCCAAGTCCCGTTACCTTCGGCTCGGAGTTAATTAGATGCCTGAGTGATTAGAGATCGATATGGTGGGATATGAGCAGGTTTGGATTCCACCACCTCTATCCAGCATTACCACCCCCTGCACTACAAAATCTCTAGACTACTCATGCAACCCTCAGCACCCCACACCTCTTTCTATTTAGAAAAAAATATCATTGGGGATGAAAGAAAATGAGATAAATCTTCGGTGTTTGCGATGATTATAATTAGCAATTATAAATACTCAAGAAGAAATAAATAAAGGTGTCTTCTATTTGATGAAAATAAATATATACACCCTTTATATAAATGAATAAATATGTAGGAATTGATTCACAAAGAACCGACACGAAGTTGCTTAAAAAAATTATTTGTTTAATTTTATTTATTTTCTTAGAAAAACGGACTGGTAAGCGAAATAAGTAGGTTATAATGAAAGAGGCAGTCGATAAATTATTTACATTTATTCAATTTCAGGCGTTTCGGAGACTTTTTCTCTTCTTCTTCAGGTATTGAATAGTTATTGATGGGTGAGTATAACTATTCAATATCCTGAAGAAGGAGAGAAAAAAGTGAAGGAGGAGAGAAAAAAGTCTCCGAAATGTCGGAAATTGAATAAAAGTAAATAATTTATGGACTGCCTTTCATTATAACTACTTGCTATTTGTATTTAAACTGCTTTGCAAAATTATGGCATGGCTATTAATTTTTTTTATAAATCAAACTTTCTTGAATTGAATTTCTATTACTCCATTTTTTATTTAATAACACAAAACCTCTTAAATTTATTGCAACAAGTATTTAAAATAAATTAAATAATTTTCAATGTTAAAACGAATGACATCAGTTTTCATTTTTTTTGCACAGCAGTTTTATATATATACCAGGTGTACCGGAAAGTCATAACCGGTTTTTTCGAGAAAAAATACTACGTAATTTTTTAAGAAAATGGAAAATTTATTTATTCAAAGTATTGGCCATTTGATTCTATACATCTTGCCCATCTTTCTGGCAATTTATGGATGACATCCCAAAAAAACTGTTTGTCCTTTGAGCAAAACCATTCATCGAGCCATTTTCTAACTTCTTCGAAATTGGCGAAGTGCTGCTCTGCAAGCGCGTGTCCCATCGATGCGAAAAGTTGATAGTCGGACGGGGCAAGGTCTGGAGAGTACGGCGGGTGCGATAATATGTCCCACCCAAGTGCTTTCAACGCTGACCGGTTTTGCTTTATGAGACGGCGCGTTATCGTGTTGTAAAATAATTTTACCGTGTCTTCGGGCCCATTCTGGACGTTTTTCGATCAATGCGTGGTTCAAATTGATCATTTGTTGTCGGTAGCGATCACTATTAACTGTTTCACCAGGTTTCAACAGTTGGTAATACACCACGCCACTCTGGTCCCACCAAACACAGAGCATTGTCTTGCGACCGAAACGATTTGGCCTTGGAATCGATGGGCCGGCTTCGCCAGGTGATAACCATGATTTTTTGCGCTTAGGGTTTTCAAAGTAAATCCACTTTTCATCACCCGTCACTATTCGATGCAGAAATGACCTCCGATCATACCTTTGAAGCAGCATTTCACAGACGATTTTTCGATTTTCCATTTGCCTGTCATTCAATTGATGTGGCACCCATCTTCCCACTTTTTGGATTTTCCCCATTGCTCGTAATCGGTCACTAATCGTTCCTTAACTCATAGTAAATCAATATTAAATATAATATTTATTTACTTTATCTTTACTTCTGCCAATTGGTTTTGAGTTTGGGTTGGGTCTTCATCCAATAACTCCTGTAGTTTCGCATCTTTTAACTTTTTTGGTCTACCAGAACGTTCTTTATCTTGCACATCGAAATCACCACTTTTGAATTTTCGAAACCACACCTCACATGTTTTTAAGGTTAAAGCATGCTCACCGTAAGTTTCTACCAGCAAACGATGACTTTCAGCGGCTTTTTTCTTTTGATTAAATAAGAAAAGTAATGTGTGCCGCAAATGCATGTTTTCAGGCATGAAACTTGACATTTTCAAAGAGGTATAAATCTATGAAGGTGTTACTTTCGAAAAATATAACATGTATAGCTTTGAAGCTTGGTGTCAGTAGAATAAAATGCATATGTGTCAAATCATAACATTGCATACTTAAGCCTAGCGACATTATTAATTAAGTGGGAGATAAATTTAACCTAATTTATCGCGCGGAGAATTTACAACTGCTCGAAGCTTCTAAAAACTTAGTAAATTGGACTATATCTAACTTTCTGAGATTTGGCTCGTGATCCCGGCTTCTTTTCCTTCTACTCTGTTCTTTTCACGATGGAGGGGCCAGCCCATACAGGCCTTTAGGAGATGGACCTTCTGGTGTATCTCCTTCTCACATCAATATCATTAAAAAAAAAAAAATCTGTTAGAAAAACTGGTAATGACTTTCCGGTACACCTGGTATATATGTTGCAGTAAAAACCCGTTTTTTAGAAAGAACGGGTTATTACTAGTTAAAACGCGTTTCACTGAATACCTTTGTTGCAACTAGAATTTACTGATGTTGGTTGAGTTTGGTCCAAAGGTCTAGAATCTTCATTTTTGACCTACCGCCTAATTTTGGGTGTTTGTATTCATTTCGTTTTCATTTTCGTTTAAAATTTTTTGAATACAAACACCCAAAATGAGGCGGAAGGTCAAAAATGAAGATTCTAGACCTTTGACCAAACTCAACCAACATCAGTAAATTCAAGTTGCAACAAAGGTATTCAGTGAAACGCGTTTTAAATAGTAAGAACTCGTTCTTACTAAAAAACGGGTTTTTACTGCAACATATATATAAGCAAAATGTATTTCTTTATTTATTATAAAATAAATTAGTTTTCAACTTCAAATTTTTATTAGTATAAATGGACTGATCATATACCATGGTATATCTAATGTAAAAAGAAATATCATTAACATGTAATATATGTGATTATTTATTTATCTGGATAATAATGAATTTTCAAAATAAAAATAAATGAAAAAAATAAATAAATATAAATTTATAAAGAGAAATCACTGAGGTTGTTCTCTGCTTGATGAAAATAAACATATATATGTATAATTTATTTGTTTGAGACTATAGTTTCTAAGGCTTGACATTCATCATTAATCCTTTTAATTATAAATATTTTATCTCTTATTTCTCATGGGTTCAAATAGCCGATTGGATGTAGGTAAATTCGCTTGATCAAAATAGCAAGATGTTGCATATTTTTATTGGTTTATAGTTTATGCATGAACCACCCTTTCTGATTTTATTTGGTGAGTCCAGGGCCCGCTAGAAGCTAGACCCTCTGCCCCCACTCACGCCTCCTCTAATTTTGCAAGCTCTTAGTGTGAGTACTTTCATTGATAATTATTTTGGTTGCTTTTATATTTTATCTAAGATAACATCAATTGATAAAAGACAAATATTATAATAATTAAATAATTAAAATTTTAGCAATTTTGAGATTTGATAATAATAATTTCCATAATTATTTTTTTCTTTTCAGAGATTGTGTTGATATCAAGAAGTATAATCAATTTCTTTAAAATATCTTAATTCATTCTTTTTACTAAAAAACACAAACAGACATGAATGCTTAGGACTTATGAATGTGAAGCAATTCTTATTTTTACAGACAATGTGTTTTGTATATAAATTATATCATAGGCAGCTGCCAGCCTATCTGAATTTCACATTGGTCAATGAGATCCATGACCATGGGACACGAATTAGAGACGATATATTTATTGAGAGGGCGAGGAAAGAGAGCACAAGAAATTCATTATATTTTAGAGGACTTGATGAATTTAATTCTTTACCAGCTGAAGTAAGAAATGCATCAAGTCTGATTCAATTTAAGTACCAAGTATCTTAAGAGGGACAGTTGAACATTTCTATTGAGAAATATTGAGAAATATTATAACTTTAGTATTAAGATTTGTAAATATTGTAATATATATGTATGAAAAATACATTTAAATATAAATAAAGTAAAAAAAAACAAAAACATACAGATGGACCAGGAATCGAGATCGAAGATTTTTTAATCTAAGTTTTTAGGCTCATTTCGATGAGTAGAATATGGAGAGAACAATAATTCTTTTTCAAATTAATTAGAATATGTTCCTAGAGTATCGGCCCACATTTTTATTTAACCCTGTATATAGTTAATATTTATACTTACTTACTTACTAGCCAACGCCTAGTTAATATTTATCAAATGCTGTATAAAACCTGACTGTAACAAACTGTTCCAGGGAAATGCGAGCAGCACTTTTGTAATTAAAGTTCTTGACATTTTATTTATCCAAGGACCAAACGCTTCATATGTTCCTATTTCGAGATATATGGGCATCTTGTGTTTTCAACACGCCAAGGCCGTTCAGTATAATTTCAGCTGTGCGATCTAGTAAACCTGTCAATAACCTCACATTTCTTCGAGATGCATTTTAACATAAGATCGGATTTATTTCATTCACAATATAAATGAACATTCGATAATTCGTTGGAAACGTCGTGTAGTTAATATTTCATTTCGATAAGTAGAATATGGAGAAAACAAAAAGTTTTTTCAATTTTAGTAGATCGGCCCACATTTATATTTCACCCTGTATTGTTAATATTTGTCAAATGCTGTATAAAACCTGATTGTAACAATCTGTTCCAGGGAAATGCGAGCAGCACTGCTGGATTCTGGACGGCTGTAATAAAATTACAGTAATTAAAGTTCTTTGCATTTTATTTATCCAAGGACCAAACTCTTCATATGTTCCTATTTCGAGATATATGACATCTTGTGTTTTCAATATGCCAAGGTCGTTCGGTATAATTTCAGCTGTTCGATCTAAACCTGTCAATAACCTCACATTTCTTCGAGATGTATTTTAACATAAGATCGGATTTATTTAATTCGCAATACACATTTGATAATTCGTCGGAAACGTCGTGTAATTAATAGAAAATTAATTAATTTTCTAGTCAGACACCGTGAACTTGCGTTGAAAAAAATCCAATTAAATTTCGCTATGCTTCAATTTGTTGTTTTTTTTGTTTTATTCTTTCGCTAGGCTTGCTCTCCTTTATCCGCCAGTACGGAATTCGTTTCCGAGGGCAGAGGTCAAGGAATCGGTTTGCGGAGGAAAGACCACCCCGTTCGCTCTCCTTGAATTCCACGATCGCTGTTTTGCGAAGACAAGACCTGGACATTTCGTAGACGCTGTTTTCGGAAGCTAGGCAAGCCGGAGCAAAAAACGAGTTGGGACCCTGAGGCTCCGAGCATCAATAACCAGCTGGCATAATGACCTCCTCCCCGCGGCCCATTGAAAAGAAGCTCACCTCACACGATTAGCTCTGTCTTCTATTATATCTTCCTTTATCAACTTCAGATTAAGCCGAAAATGTTTTCTTTCCGTTTGAAAAAGAACGCTGCCAAAACAGATCAGGAAATTTGGGAAATTTCTTTTCAAATCATTATCATAAACTGTGTGGGGAATTAAACAGGGCGGAAAAGAAACGCCAAGAATCAATATACGAAAAAGGAGGATCAAAGACGTCGGAATAACAATTGACCTGGTCTAAAAAATAAGGATCAGGGGGACAGGGGGAGGAGATTCTCGACTCCCTTGTAGGTAGATACAAACTTAATTCACTTTTTTATATTTTCAAAAATAAATCAAACAAGGTGTCGTTCTATGCTAAATTCAAATAAATATACACCCATGCAGATATTTCTGTAGATGTTAGTGGTAAACAACAAACAAGTACTATTAAAGGAGAGAAGAAGGAGGTGGTTACAAGCATCATTCCTTGGTCCTTTTAAATCCTGAGGAAGAAAATAATTTCCTCCGAAACATCAGTTTACGAATAATAAGGTGATCAATTTTTTTCAATGAAAAGGAGGACACAAATTAATTTAAGAAAAAAACCGTCACGTGCTAAAATTCAACCTAATTGAATACTACAATTTGTGACTTTAATTGAGACCATGTGTTCCATAGTCTTTATCTGAGGACCCTTTAAAGTCGCGCTTGCAAGGCGAAACCGATTACAATACTTTACCCATGCTTCGCATTGGTTAAAGTAATAAATATAAAGAAAAGAAACATTTTATTCATTGCAACAATAAATATACACTATAATATGACATAGCTTACAAAAGAAGGACTGTCCTCAATACCTTACGAATCAAAATGTCGTTTCAATAAATTATTTTATTTATTCGTAATTTGTACTTTTTATAATCCTAGAGGTGTCTTTCCATCATTCTTCATAAGTTCATAATAATATATATTTATAAATCGAAGCCTGTCTTCCAGACGGCCCTACCATTGAATTCACACTCCACTTTTTTTCTTTACCATACATGGTATGGTAAAGTATTGTAATAGTGCATGAAAAAAAGTGTTTTTTCCTTCTTTTTTAGAAATATCTCAAAAACGGCTGAAACTATTTCGATTAAAAAAATTAAGCGAAACCATGGCATTTCGCTCTACAAAAAAGCCCTAATAACTGAACATCGAAAAAATTATATTTTTCGAGATAATAATTGTTTTGTCAAAATGTCTGTTAGTCTGTGTGTTAGTCTGTGCGTTAAAAATATTTTTGTGGACGAGCTAGCTCAAAAACTAGTGTGAATATCAAAACTAAATTTCACACGTAGTTTTGGTCCATTGAGATTAAGAGCTGATTAGATTTTGGTGCATATCGACCCAAAATTAAGGGGGTGGAGGGGGGTTAAAAATTAAAAATCTAGCCCATTTGACCAAACTCAACCAAATTTTGTATACATAATCAGTGGGACCCCAGAAGTCTAAAAATGCAAAAACTAACCGCCCAAAATGGGTGGGGGGGGGGGGGAGCTTTGTCAAAAATTAAAATCTTGGTCATTTGACCAATCTCAACCAAATTTTTGTATACATAATCAGTCGGATCCCAGAAGTCTAAAAAGCAAAAACTCACCCCCTACCCTACATGATTAAAAATAATTTTATTAAATATTAAATATAAGTGAGGGGCCGGGTTGTATGGTAAAGTCAAGTGGATGGCCACATCAGAACACGTCAGCTTATTTCTCATTGTGTTTAAAAATGTCTGAAACGTGAAGAAAAATTATTTACACCAATGATTTCGCCTGTCTATATTTGTGTTCGTGTGTCATGCTGGATTCACAAAATTTGTAATTAATTATAAAGATTTTGAGAAGGGTGCAATACATCTTAATCTTAAATCGCATACTCCCAAACAAAATCTCATAAATTATCTCTCAATCGTAATATTGTTTTCTTTTTTACTATCACTTGATTGTATCCATATAATATAAGTAAGTGGAAGTATTTTCTATCTAGAAGCAAAGTTCACTTTGGATTGTCACTTGGATTCAAGAAAGATTTTCTTTCGTCCGTTCGGGGGTTCTGCATTTTTGAACGGGATTATAAAGGAATTCAATTAGCAAAAGTAAAAACGTGTTTCAAATTATTAGCATTCCTTTATAATATTTCATGGAAATTTTTTTCTTTTTATTTAATAGGATGGAGACTCATTAATTTGCAAAGGTAAAAAAAGTTAACGACATTTTCGCCTGTTTGACGAAACAGACCACGAAATTTGATTTAATGCCGAAGCTTTTGTAGATTCTAGTTCATATTGTGGATTTATTCTCAAATATATCATTTAGGCGAATTGACGACATTTTGAATCTATTACCTTAACGCTTTTCAAAATATCTAGGTTCATAGACCAGTTTATTTTCATTTCATTCCAACGTAGAATCAAGACCAATCTATATATATATAAAATAAGCCGGTCAAGTGAGATTCGGACGGCTTACAGAGGGTTCCGTGCATAGAAATTCCAAAATACTTGAGATTTCAAATACCTACTTATGTATCGTTGATAGGGAGATAATTCATGGATTTTTTTCATAATTTTTAGCCATTTTTAAACGCTGATAGGTACAAAAAATGACCACTTTTAAGGCCCTCCCACATTTGATGAGAAATAAATTTAAAAAAATGTCTTCTAATTGTAGTTAATGAGATTCTTACAGGAATATCATACATCATTATAAAAAAATATTCGACTCGATTCCAAAATAATAATTATCCGTTTAAAATTTCATTTTATGAACTCCCGCTAACGTTTCGGCTATTAGTTGTAGCCATCTTCAGAGCTGGAATTTGTCAATATTTATATAAAAAAAATTTTGGATACACCAGTCATCAGATAAAACTATATACAAGAAATATACATATGATATATATAAAACCATATACAGGGTGTTCGCCAAAATGCCAAAAGATGTAATACTTTTAAGACTACTATTGTATCTTTGCATTTCATCTTAAAAAAGACAATAATAGTCTTAAAATTATTACATCTTTTGGCCTTTTAGAAAACACCCTGTATATGGTTTTGTATATATCATATGTATATTTCTTGTATATAGTTTTATCTGATGACTTGTGTATCCAAAATTTATTTTTTTACTTAAATATTGACAAATTCCCGATCTGAAGATTGCTACAACCAATAGCCGAAACGTTAGCGGGAGTTCATATATAAAAATAAATAAATGAAAGCTGCACGTCTCTTATTTAAACCCTTACTAAATTAAATCTTATTTTGAAAAAAATATATCCAATTAACTTGTACATTTCAAGATCCTATAGACAGAGAGACACTAATAAGGTTCCGTTTTACTTTTCAATGGGACCCTAATAAAAGAAGAAAATAAAGAATATAACGATCAAATTAGTTATTTTACTTTTAGACAGAAATAATTAGAAAAAGAGAATAACCAAATAAGTGATAGCAAGATCTAGGCACGTGTGCATGCGCATATAAAATTTAGGTTATGTTTTTTTAGCGTGACTGTACTTTTTACGCTACTAATATTCTCTTTATGAATGGATCGTTTTTAAGCCATTGATATTTTATCCCCTCCACTAAAAATAATCGCCCAAATATGTTTTTTTTTATTTTTTATCAAAAATATGTGGTAAATAATTTCAATTTTTTTTTAAGTTACTCCGAATATATTATTCTAACAAATATTAATTTTTCATCGAGACTTCTTGAATTTTTGCATTTGTGAAAGAACTACCTTAAGGGCTGAAATTCTATACATGTCTCCCTCTTCCCACTCTTCAGTCTTTTAAGATCCTCAATGGTGCATACATTCATCTCCACTCCTTACCCTAAATTACTTTCTTCTTTTTTAACCTACTTCAAAAAAGGAGGAGGTTCTCTATTGGACTGAATTTTTTTTGTGTGCATATGTTACCTCATATCTCCGCCAATTGTGAACCGATTTTGAAAAATTTTTTTTGCATTGAGTTCAGTCTACTTTCCGATTGGTCCCATTTTTTTTCATAGGTATTAGACCTTTTTTGTTAGGTTTGTTCAGGCCTAACTTCTTTGTTTATTAACCGATTTCGATGATTCTTTTTGATTGAAAAGGGGTTATCTTAGGGATGGTGCCATATTAATTTGGTCAAGTTCTGATGATATGATCACTATTAATAACATCACTAAAAAGAGAAAAAATAAAAATAATTTTTAAGAAAAAAATAAAAACCGACTTCAAAAATTAAATGCAACAAATAAAATACACTAAAAGGTATAAAATAATTATTATCTTATTTAGTTACAACTAAACGACGAAATATTAACATGAAATTACTTTTTGAAGTCGGTGCCAAACAAACTATACCTATAAGCGAGCATACCCTCCAAACGTACTAAGTAAGATCCGTCGAGTGGGATTCATAAAAGGTATATGTTTGGCACCAACTTCAAAAAGTAATTTCATGTTAATATTTCGTCGTTTAGTTGTAACTAAATAAGATAATAATTACTTTATACCTTTTAGTGTATTTTATTTGTTGCATTTAATTTTTTTGAAGTCGGTTTTATTTTTTTCTTAAAAATTATTTTTATTTTTCTCTTTTTAGTGATGTTATTAATAGTGATCATATCATCAGAACTTGATCAAATTAATATGGCACCATTAAATAAAATAGAGAACCTCCTCCTTTTTTGAAGTCGGTTAAAAATAAAAACCGACTTCAAAAAAATTAAATGCAACAAATAAAATACACTAAAAGGTATAAAATAATTATTATCTTATTTAGTTACAAGTAAACTACGAAATATTAACATGAAATTACTTTTTAAAGACGGTGCCAAACATACCTTTTATGACTTTTAAGGAGTTCGGTGTTGGTTCTAGGTGAAACATTTTAATATAATAATAAAACTTGAGTAAGATACGAGGTAGGTTTGTGAAACCTACCTCGTATCTT
This sequence comes from Forficula auricularia, assembly GCA_024734495.1. Taxonomy (NCBI): domain Eukaryota; kingdom Metazoa; phylum Arthropoda; class Insecta; order Dermaptera; family Forficulidae; genus Forficula; species Forficula auricularia. The sequence goes on from JALMQS010000070.1 coordinate 19,954,065, forward strand.
ACTCAAGTTTTATTATTATACCTTTTATGAATCGCACTCGTCGGATCTTACTTGGTACGTTTGGTGGGTACGCTAGCTTATAGGTATGGTTTGTTTGGCACCGACTTCAAAAAGTAATTTCATGTTAATATTTAGTAGTTTACTTGTAACTAAATAAGATAATAATTATTTTATACCTTTTAGTGTATTTTATTTGTTGCATTGAATTTTTTTGAAGTCGGTTTTTATTTTTTTCTTAAAAATTATTTTTATCACTGATACACTAGTGGTGATATATAGGTGCTGCAATTTTTGTATTAAAAAAATGTATAATTTTAAAAATAAAAAATAAAACATTTTTTCAGACTTGATACGCACTTGGTAAATTTTGGTGGTTTAGAAATTTTTTGTCAATGAACGGTTTGAGGTAGAAAGCTAAAACTAAGAAAAAATGAGCACAACTTATTAATATAAGCTTCTGTGATATTTTCAGATCATTAGTCACAACTATCCGCTTTTAGAACAATTTTGAACTGGAATTGTTGAAGCTAAAAAACTCAAAATCTATCAGTTATTTGTTTTGAAAATACAAACATTTCAGCACCAAAGCGAAATTTTTAGAATCTTCTATGGATTTTGGAATCCAGACTGATAAACATGTATTAAATTGAAAGTTTTTTTGCCGAGAGTAGCAGAATTTTTATATATTGAAGGAGACAATAAAAGAGTGTGTCTTCTGCTGGAATTGTAAATAAAATAAATAAATAAATTAAATTTATAATTCCAGCAGAAGACACACTCTTTTATTGTCTCCTTCAATAAAAATGTATTGCTTAGAAATAATTTTTCTTCGCTTTTCAAAAATTCCTTAGTATGAATGAGAAAATAAATGATTGAGATACTTTCCTAATATCTGCTCAGCAATTTAAGAGAAAGTAAAAAATGTTTACCTTATATCCAATACTCAGGCCGCCTGAGCAGCGACCGAGTATGAGTCCTTGTAAATGTTTTTCTCTTTTATATAAAATAATTAATTTATATATAGAAATTGGAGGGATTGGAGGACAGGATTCAGTTGTTGAGTGATAGATGCCCTGTCCTCCAATGCCTCCAACTTCTACATCTAAATTAATTATTTTTATAAATTAAATATAGAGGACACCAGCATTTTTGTATTCAATATACAACTTTAATTCAAATTTTCTCTTTCATTTGAATTTGATTTCTCTGAGGCTCCGAGCCTCCAGGAAAAAAAAGACAAACTTGACTGATATAAGTTTATTTTATACCGAGGGTGAACCGCGACCTAATATCGTGTACACCTACTTCCACTTTCACTTTCATTTCCAAGTAGAAGACAATAGATAAAGTGGGCATTATCTAATGAATTCCAAAATAATTCTACATAATTCCAAAGACGGTGTACACCTAATTCCAATCGCGGATCACCCCTCGTTTTATACATTTTAGAGCTTAGAACAATTTTCAAATGAAAAATAAACGCGCCGCTCCCCTCGGGGTTACCCGATATACTCATTTTTATCAAATAGAAAACAAATAAAACATTTAAAAGTATAGATTCTATACTATAGAAATTCAATTCAATCGTCTCGTCTGGTAATAAACATTTTGAGGGTCACAGATTGAGTAGTAATTTTCTATTCTTTCAACTTATAAATGTACTAAACAACACTGAAAAATTAGGAAAAACATCACGAACCGTGGATTCAGGTAAGAAATAATTAAATGTTATAATATTAACAGTATACCAATTTAATGTTGTTAAAAAAATTTAGTTTCCGAACTAACTGAAATCACTTTTATTCATAGAAAATAACCAAGCACTGAAGTAGATTGTTTTGACTGAGCTTTTCTCTAATAATTCTTGCAATTCTACATCTTCAAACTTTTTTGACTCTCCTAAACGCTATTTGTATGGCCTTGACTTCTCGAGGGCTTATCGAGGCTTTGACCATGATATAGGCTCGTGAGTTGTGTTCCTCTTTGGTATTCAGTTTAGTATACGTGACTTAAGAGCGATCGGGGCGTCCAAGTTTATAGGTCAATGGGAGACTTTTGAATCTCAATGAGATCAAAATCACCATCTCTCAATAGACTAAACAAGTATTCAAAAGTTTAAATCGATAAAAGAGAGTTGGAAAGTTTTAAAAAACTACGTCTGTTTTTTCTTATTGAAGAATTAAAATAACAAATATTGGAATTACTCTTTTGAAAGTTTCATTCCATTACTATATTACCAATAGGTATTAAATGAAAAGCTTATTTTTCAGCAGTTTTTAATTTTAAATGGTGTTTATTTTTAATTTATCCAAATATTTTCGAAATTTTGTACAATATTCCTTCTTCAGTTGAGCTTTTTTTAAGAATAACAAAATGAAATGTCACTCTGGCCCTGTGTTCAACTTTTGAAGACTGAGCAAATACGGTGACTTTTTGGTGAGGTAATGTAAAAAACATCACAACATGTAGTATATTTAAAAAAGTTCTTTAACTTAATTTAATGTCTATCCATACCTAATAATCTATTATTGTATTTGCACAAAAAAAGTCCACTGAAAAAGGAATATTATACAAAATTTCTGAAATATTTGGATAAATTAAAATAACCACCATTTAAAATTAGAAAATTGCTGAAAAATAAGCTTTTCATTTAATACCTATAAGAATCCTTAGCACCTCAGTGAATCGAGATATATTGCAAATGCTTAAAGTTCTGTTACTTGAAATTGTAACATACTAGATATCAAACATACACGACTAAACTGTGACATGCGAAATTCTTGTTACATTGCTGATCTGATATCTACAACAAAGTCCTCAAAAGTAATCCTACTCTAATTATTTGTGAACTTATGTTTTGAAGTATTGCAAGTTTTAGAGGACTCCAGAAAAAATATAGAATCAAGGAGTGAATTTTATTAGCAATAAGTCAAATAGATAAATAAGTTGACCAATTAATTGGTTCGATTCGTTTTCATTTTGACACCGATAAATGGTTCTTGTTAGGAAGTGTTTTCTTATCGAGTATTTCTATTCAGGAATGAGGCTTTAAAGGGATTTTTGCTGAGAGGAAATCAATGAGGCTGGTTGTTGCTTTATGAAAATAAATATAAACTTGAAAAATGAATATATATGTTGCAATAAAAACCCGTTTTTATTAAGAACGGGTTCTTACTAGTTAAAACGCGTTTCACTGAATACCTTTGTGGCAACTAGAGTTTACTGATGTTGGATGAGTTTGGTTCAAAGGTCTAGAACAGTGGTTCCCAACCTTTTGTGGCCCATCGCCCCTTTCTGGAGGCTGAATAACACCTATCGCCCCCTTTTCATTTTCATTGTATGCCTAATTTTAATTTGAAGTAAAGTTTAAATAATAAAGCAGTTGTGTTATTTTAAACAATTTTATTACCGTATATAAAAAAAACCAAAACAGTTTTATCCGGTTACTCTTAAATAAAAAAGAAAAAAAATTAAAATGTATATTTTTTACAGATTTTTTTGAAGAACAAAGAAGTGAAATAATTATTGTAACTAAGATCATTGACGTACATTTAAAAAACAGGAGTACATCTTTTCATTTTTAAATTGGAATCTGGAAAAATTAAGAAAGTTGACAGTTAAAATTTGAAAAAATAAATGAAAGTTTGAAAACTTTGTTATTGTTTTATTTTGCCTTTTTAATGGCTGCCTTGTGCTTGGTGGATTTTAGTTAAAGCTTCAATATCCGGCTTTATGTTCGTCAAGTTCAGGCGCATGTTTCCTTTGAGGCAAATGTCCAACTTATTTCTTTGTTTTGTGAGGAGCTGGACAAGAGAACTAAATCCTTTTTCAACTAAATATGTTGACGGGAACGAGATGAGAAGTGGTTCAATTTTTCCCCATAGATGTGGATAAGTGTCCATAAGCTTCACCCAGGCTAAATCGTAACTGCCCTGCTTGAAAATGATTTTCTCCTCACAGTCATTACTTAAGATCTAGAAACTCCGTCTGCAAAGAGTTATCCAAACGAGAATGGATCTAGAATCCAATCCGGAATTTGTACTTGGTCAAATCTACAAATCTTGATTCCATGTCAGATTTTAACTGGTCACAGCGATCAGTAAAAATTAGGATTTTATCTTCTGGGAGTTCAGGAGTCTCGTTATCTGACACTGAACACTTTTTAAGGGTCGGAAACTGAATCAGCTCTTTACGGCCAATATTTACCATGTGAATATCAAACTTGGCGATGAATGATGAAATAATTCGTTTGGCCTTGATAAGGTTCATATTGTTTCCTTGAAGCCTTATATTGACTTCATTCATTTTTTCAAAAATATCTGTGAGATACGCAAGTTCCAACTTGCGATGCTTCAAATTCTCACTTAAAAGAGGATCAGACTTGTCGAGAAACTCAGTAATCGTGTCAAATAATTAGAAGAAACGGCGCAAACAGTTTCCTTTGGAAAGCCACCTCACTGCCGTATGTAGAAGCAAGCGTTCGAATTCCTCATCATTTTCATGGCAAAGTTTTCGGAACAGACGGTCATTGAGGGAAATATCTTTGATCTTATTGACACCAGTGATAACCAGTTGTAGAGTTTCATGCAGGACACCACTCAATTTTTTCGCAGCTAAGTGTTGACGATGAATGACACAGTGAATAGTGATGACCTCTGGCACTTGTTTCTTAAGGTGGGCTAGAAACCCAGCATGACGACCTGACATGGCAGGAGCACCGTCTGTTGCGCAAGCGCTCACGTTTGTTAGGGGAATCGCTTTTTCCTCAAAATAATCTTGCACCACTTTAAAAATCGACGATCCCTTCGTATCAGTGATCAAAGTTTTAGCAAACAACATTTCATCGGTAATTTCCTTTTGTTCATTGATAAACCTCACATAAGCTAATAAAATTGCTTTGTTATCAATCACAGTTGATTCATCAATTCTGCAATGCAAATTTACTTTTTTCAACAAATTCGTGAGTTTGGATTCAACGTCCGTGGCCATTTCGTCAATTCGCCTGGAAACAGTATTGTTGCTCAAAGGAATCGATTGACTTATCTTATTACTAGGGCCCTCGCCTAGCATGATTTCAACAATTTTTTTGATAGCCGGTAAAACAAGAGTTTCGCCAATTGTGTGAGGTTTACCACATTTAGCGATCAATAAAGACACCTCGTAAGAAGCAAGAAGACCTTTGTCAAGATCGATTGTTCGTTTTTTAAATAATTCACTCACATTAGGACGTTTAGCAGCTTTAGCTTTGAGGTGTTGAAAATAACTAAGTTCTTTACTCTCTTTATCACTGTGTACTCTTGATAAATGATCTTTCATTCGCGAAGGCTTCATGGCTTCATTACTAGCAAATGTTTTATCGACACAAAAGACAATGTGGAAACTGCACATTTTGCGGTGACGCGATAAAACCGAATTTTAAATACTCAGGTGAGTATTGACGACACTTCTTCTTTGAATCCATAGTGCATGAACTTCTACTGACTTAAAAACTGACTTGCTTGTGTCTTGAAAATTGATGGACTTTTTGAGTGGAAATTCCCTAAAACCTTCTTATTGGTTGGATCCTTAATTACGGGGCGTTCAAAATATTAAAGTTTGCCTATTTTCTAGAAATTACTCTCTTGGAAATTCCCACGCAGAGTCGAAATTTAGAAAAACCCATCAATGAATTTATTATTGACATCTGGTGTTTCCTTCAGTTAAAAAGCCTTCCGACAGGACTTAATTTCTTAACCCAAAATATGACAAACATGAATTAAATTTATTGAGGTTCAAAAAGTGGGAATTGTAAAGTCCCACCATCCTATTGTCAAATAAGGCACATTCCAGCATCAAAGGACATGCCGCCATCTACTCCGAAATATTACCATTAAAAACAATTATATTATTATCAAGAAAAAAATACTCTAAATGCCGCGTTCACAACAGTATGTTTCTTTGTAATTTATTAGAAATTTGAATATTCTTTCTAAAAAATATTAATATAACATTATTAATATTTGAGAATGAAAATTAAATTTAACAACTCGCAAGAAAAGTGATTACATTTCTTTGCACGTGAGGTTATTTAAATCCCTCCCCCCTTTGAATACTCATCGCCCCCAATCGCCCCCTACTCAATTATTGCCCCCTGATAACCCAAATCGACCCCAGGTTTAACCACTGGTCTAGAATCTTCTTTTTTGACCTTCCGTCTCATTTTGGGTGTTTATTTTCAGAAAATTTTATACAAAAATGTCAAAAATTAGAAGCAACGTTGTAGAGGATGTAATTTTTGACATTTGCGTTTAAAAACATTTGGAAAATAAAGACCCAAAATGAGGCGGAAGATCAAAAATAAAGTTTCTAGACCTTTGAACCACACTCAACCAACATCAGTAAACTCAAGTTGCTACAAAGATATTCAGATAAACAAGTTTTAACTAGTAAGAATCCGTTCTTAATAAAAAACGGAGTTTTACTGGAACATATACATGTATACATTTATAATTTTATTTGTTAGAGATTAGAGTTTCGAAGGGATGAAATTTATCTTCGGGCTTTTTTATAAATATTTTCTTTGTCTTTTCTATTGACCATGAATACCCGTAGGATTGAATCAAAATTTGTTTGTAAGTTGGTTCATTCACCCTTCAACGATTTCTACTATCCTTATTGATTTCGTATTAAAAATCAACAACTCAGTTTCAATTGAAAATGCCATGGGAGTATTTATTAAAAAACTTCAATATCGTCTATTTCTTTTAACCCTTTTAATTTCTGCTTGTTGTGACTTTAGTGGTCATGTTGATGAACTGGAGAATTCTTTCGGAAGTAATGTGCCAAAAAACAATCTTGACCAAACGATTAAGCTGTAAGGTGGACCAATATGACATATGGTTCTAGTGATTTTAAATTTAAACTCATAGCCATGCCATATAGCTTAAATAAAGATTTGAGGGAGTTTTGCGTTTTGAACTTTTAAGGAGATAGGTGTTGGTTCTAGGCGAAACATTTTTATATAATAATAAAAAATTGGGTAAAATTGCGAGGTAGGTTTCACAAAAAAATGAAATAAAACCAAAATGAGTTTAGAATTAGATATATTTCAGTTTTCTCTGACTCCTGATGATCGCCTGATAACCCAAAATATATAGAATTCTAAGCTCATTTTTGTTTTATTTCATTTTTTTGTGAAACTCACCTAGCAATTTTACTCCAATTTTTACTTTACCATACAGAGTATGGTCAAGTATTGTAATCGTGCATGAAAAAAGTGTTTTTTTTTCCTTCTTTTTTTCAAAATATCTCAAAAACGGCTTAAACTATTTCGATTAAAAAAATTGAGCGAAACCATGGCATTTCGCTCTACAAAAAAGGTCTAAAAATGAACATCGAAAAAATTATATTTTTCGGAGATAATAACTGTTTTGTCAAAATGTCTGTTAGTTAGTTAGTTAGTCTGTGCGTTACCAAATTTGTGGACGAGCTAAATGTGATACATTGAAAGTTTTATTAGTTCATAAATTGTATGGTATTTGCTTATTCAAAGCTGATGAAGGACTTCTATTTCTTAAATAACATGCAGTTAAAATAGCTTCTGCCCAGAATGAGGGTGGTACCTTAGATTGTATTAGCATACATCTAGCCATGTCGAATAATGTTCGATTCATCTTTTCAGCCAAGCCATTTTGAGCTGGTGTATTTGGAACTGTTAATCTTCTTTTAATTTCAGCATTTTTTAGAAAATTATTAAAATCATTATTTATATATTCAGTTCCATTATCAGATTGTAAAAATTTAATTTTTTTATTTGTAAAGTTTTCAACATAATTTTTATATTCTTTAAAATGTTCAAAAGCTTGATTTTTTGTTTTAAAAATCTTACTTCACACCACCTGGTTGATTCATCAATAAAAGTTATGAAATATTTTGAACCTCCATTTGATTCTGTTTTGAAAGGTCTACAAATATCTGTGTGAATTATTTCTAGTAATTCTTTTTTCTGAAAAAGTTTTTTTAAAAGGAGTTTGACACATTTTTCCTTTAATACATATTTCACAATCAGGTAATTCATTTTTAAATCATTTGAGTTAATTCCATAAACTTGATCAGATTGAGTTAAAGCTTTTAAATCTTTTTCATTTAAATGACCGTATCTTTGATGCCAAATTTCTAATTTTGATATTTTATTTTCGTCTGAATAACTAGAATTTTCTTGTAATTTTTTAACATAATATAATCCGTTTAATTCTTTTTTAGCTGTAATTATTAAATTATTTTCTTTTGTTATTAAGGCTTTTTCCTTTTTAAATATTACGTCATATCCATAATCGGTAATTGCTCCGACGGATAATAAATTTGTTTTTAGTTCTGGAACATGAAGAGTATTTAGTAACTTGAAATTACCTTCATTAAGTCTAATTTCGAATGTTCCTTTACCTTCAATTTTTGTTTTAGTATTATTAGCTAAAATCAAATCATTAAATTTAGAATTATTTATATTCATTAAACGTTCTTTATCAGATGTCATGTGTGAAGAACTGCTTGAGTCTAAACACCATGTATTATTATCATTTGTTATTTGAAAGGCTAACATATTAGATTTATATTTATTTTTGGATTTATAAGGCCAAAAGGGTGATTTGTGCCCTTCCTTCCACAACCAAAACAAATAATTTTATTGTTTTTATTATTAGAATATTTCTTAGAATTACATTTATTATCATAATTATTTTTAAATTTATTAAAATTCTTTTTATATTTATCTTTTATAAGATATGAACTTTGGTCATCTTTTTGATTATTTTTTCTACTTTGAAATTCTTCTAATATTTTAATTTTTAATATTTCTAAAGATGGCAAATTCATCTCGGGTTTCGATTGCACATCTGAAATTTTCATAGCCTTCAGGCAAACTATATAATAAAATTATAGATAATAATTAATCATTAATTATTAAATCAATATCTTTTAATTTTTCTACTATTTCAAAAAATTTATCTATATGGTCGTTCATATTAACATTTGAATCCATTTTATTTAAAATTAATTGTTTTAAAAGAAATGCCTTTTTAGCAGGCCCTTTACTTTGAAATGTATCATGTAAGTTTTTCCAAATTTCATTAGATGTCGCGAGGGGGTGGGATGAATTCATAGGGGCGAAGGGGGGCAATGTACCCTTATGTTCAAGGGGAATTGGGCTTTATTTAAATTTATGTTAAGGTTTCTTTATTATTAGGTTATTAATTTATCTGCTTCGACTTTTTATGGGGTAAAAGCCATATATAGCAAGTTACATGAACACGAGTAGAAAATGAAGCGAGTGATAAGTTAAGTTAAGATAGCCAACACCGGAGTGGCGGTGAGGTCATATCGGAGGTGCCAATATTATACATATATTTTAACAAGTAAACATGTAATCATTTTTTTTTCCAGAGGAGAGGTTTATTTTTATTTGTTTAATAAATGCATGTGGTTCAAGTAGAGTTTGTATAATAATATCATTATATTTCTTTATGTCATTTTTTATATTATATTTTACGTTTTTACACATTAAGTTATGTTCCAATCTGGATTTTTTGCATTTCCTACTAGTTTTTAATTTATTTGTTATTTGAATTAATTTTTTTGTATTTTCAGAGAGTATTGATTTATTTTTAATTTTCATACTGGATTCATTTTGTAATTGTTTCAAACATTTTTCTAATTCTTGGTATTGAGTTTGTACTTGTATTTGATTATAAAAGTTTAAATTACTGGGAGAAGCAAAATCAGCGATATCAAAAGTTTTTAAGGAATTTGGTGTTGGTACTTGGTGAAGCATTTTTTAAAATTATTGGATAAAAAATACTTGGTAGGTTTCACATTAAGATATAAAAAATAAAACGAATTTATTTTTGGAGAATCTTTAATCTCGATATATATATTTCGGGTGGCTAACAGAAAGTAACTCTTCAGAGAAAGATATCAAAAAGTCTTTAAATTTCTGCTTGTTGTGACTTTAGTGGTCAGGTTGATGAACTGGAGAATTTTTTCGGAATGGACTACCGATGGTGAAAATTTTCTATCTTATTTACGACGTTTCAGCTTCTAATTCTGAAGTCGTTTTCAGGAGATATTAGATATTAATCGAGTCAACTCAGCCACATTGTTCTAACCGTTAAAATAGTAGATCTCATGTCAGTGTCTACTCACTACGGAGGCTCATGTTAACAACATTTTTACAAGACCAATGTGACTGATTTGACTTGATGTTATCATCGTTGGTTCAATGCGTAACAAATAATCAAGTTTTGATATTATGTATTAATGGTGAAGGGGTAAAGATTATTCGATAGCGAAAATAAAATGACTATTAGGATTCCCCTCTCTTGAATTTGTTCATTTTTTTTAAATTTAGCTTCGAATAGGTTTTGAGTTTTTACAAAGGCGTATTTCTCGTAAATAACGTTTCATGGGATTTATATTATCCTTTAGTGTATAATGCCCTTACTAGATTTGGCATACTTTGAAAATGTTGTATCACTAATTAAACAGCTAAAGTGTATAATTTGCATTTTTTATTAACAAAAACTAGAATTGTTTTTAAAATTATTTTGATATACATTATTAAACAAATTTCTGAAATAAATGTTTTTAATATTAAATCGATAACCTTCTTTCTTATATAGCGACATACAATTATCAGAAGAGATCGCCTCGCAAGAAAGCCGATAGCCTGATTGTTAATTATGGCACTCGAAGGGATGAAGACAACTCTTCTGACATATCATTAAAAATAATCCATTCCATCTCTGATCTAGTAGATGTCAATATCTTGTACTTTCGAAATTTAAGTCTACTTGTATCGGCAATTCGAATTTTATATTTTATCTCTTCATCTAGAATAATCTTAGGTTTAGAAGTCAAAAAAATTTTTAACCTGCAAATGTCTATGTTACTGTGTCAATATGTAAATAGCGAATGTATATTTCTTTATTTGCATCTTTACATTCACTGCAAATGGATGTATAAAATAACATTTATAGTTAGGGAGAAAGTTTTCACAAAAAGTCCGAAATTTTTTGCTCGTTTTGTCTGTTTGTTTTAACTCAAAAACCGTAAATATCATTCGATTTAATACATTTTGTTTTCAAGTTCGGCTATCCACCAACAAGCGCTAGTGTGAACCCAATGAACTCTCAGTCCAACTCTTGAACGAATTCTACAAGCACATGAAAAAGATTTCAAACAAGCCATGAAAACGTTTTGATATATGATAATATCTCTTTAAAAGTCACTAAGCTATGTAGTTTAAGCAGAAATTTCTCTTTGTTAAAAATACAAAACACCTCCTTATGACCACCGTATAAAAATGATTTTTCATCTCTACTAAAAGTAATTAATAACTCAGAAATGTAACTTTACGATCTTTAAAAGAAACTTATTTTATAGACCTGAATTCACTCTTAATTTTATTTCACCATCGTTAAAGCCGTTTTAGAGGAATTTTGAAAAACTAAAAACAATAACTAACTTAAGGGAGTTGATACCGTACACTTACTACCAAAAATTTTTTCCACCTTTCAAACGAGGAACTTTTGTGAGTGGTTGAACGTCTGGATTAGTCAGACCAAGCACATATAAGCAAAAACTGTGTCTGTATATACCCACACAAGTAAAAGAAACACTTGAAAACGCAGCAGTTACAGCGCATGCGCATTGATAATTTTGAATATAAATGTACTATCAGTATTTATTATAACTTATTCGAGAGAGTTTTATTCTTCTACACTCAAAATGAAGGTAGGAAAAAATTTCTGTGGAAGTAATAAAAGAGTGACGGAAAAAGTCTATTTAAAACATTTCTACAGTGAATTTGAAGTGTTTTTCGAAAGAAATCATTTTTTCTGAATTTATTAATTTTTACCTAGAAATCTAGTACACGAATCACTTTGAATTTTTGTACAAAGTTCCGTCAATAGTTAAAGAGAGAAAGTACCTAAAATTTCAACGGATTTTCATTGTTATTAAATATAATTTTTTTTATAATTCGATTACTATAAGTCGAAATATAGTAATGTCCCATAAGGATATGTGTTAATTTATAGATTGATTATATCCGGAAGGAGTGCTCAGAATTTCATGAAATTTTGCAAGGAGTTTTTTTCATAAATATTTATCAATTTTCAAAGTTAAAAAAAAATCTGATTGTAATTGTTTAGCGTTTAGGGGATCAACTCCCTTAAATAAACTAGTCTAAAAAAAGTAATTTTATAAATCGTTTAATCATTTTGTCAGATTTTAGTAATAATCTCTTTATTAAAGATTCGATAATTATTAATTAAGTCATCTAGTAGGAAAAATTGATAACCCCAAAGGCAGAGACATGTGCTAAAAAACTTTTTCGACTCTGGAGATCATGAAACATAAAGATCTGTAAAAATCTCAGCTTCATTTTTTGTATCTCTAGAAGGCAAGAGTGAATCCTAAAGTAAAATTGCAAAGCGCATTGGCCTCGAATTTAATCCCTCCAAGCTGCTTGCCCATAGACTTCACCTGAATTTCTAAATCCCCTATTCGGTCATCACCAAACGGTTATTGCTTACTTTGGATTATGAAAATGTTTGCAATCTTTGACATCTAGACTTTTATAATTTCAGAAAGTGGATTATTAAATTAGTTTTTTTTTATTTAAAGTATTTTATAATTTATAATCAATTATTGCTGTTTTTAACCTAGATTCCTTTTGTAGAAAACTTAAAAAAAACGCCGATAAATTCATTAGTTTTATTATTGCTTCTGATATGATAAATAAAATTGTATTAAATTAATTGAGTTCTTTTTAATAGGAGTTTAAAAACAAATTAAAAACAAACCTTTTTGTACATCAAATAATCGTTGAATAGTTTTCAATCCCTTGAGCATAAAAATAAAAATAAAATTTCTTTTGTGGTGAGAAATGTCTTCAAATTATTCGTATTATTTTTTGCATTAGTTTTTTTATTTTTAAAAGCGTTGTAGTCGAAGGTATCTGATGTAAGCATGGCGATGACGCCCCTTACTAGATTTTAAATTATTTATAAAAGATCAAAATTTACTAGTCCACTAATCCCGAGATGACATGGATAATTTCTACTTAATATCAGAAGGATTGATTACACCCCCCCCCCCACGGAAATCGAACCCACGTGCCAAAAAAAGAATCTAGGCCAATCGACCAACCTGTAAGGAGGACCACTTTGACATATGGTTCTAGTGATTCTAAATTTAAACAAATAGCAATGCCTTAAATAAAGATTGGTGAGAGTTTTGAGTTTCCTCAAAAATCGATGGTCAATGGAAAGGCTATTCTCAAATTGATTATAAAAGTTTAAATTACCAAGAGAAGCAAATTTTGAATTTCTAAAGAATTACTGGAGATTATATATAATCAACTAAATCCGAAGTGCACGGATAATATTTATTACATATTTATCCAAAAAGGGTTGATTTCACTTTCACGAATTTAATTCCACAAGGGGTTGAAATTAACCTTTCTGCCATGTAAAAAAAGTATCCATGTCCTCTCGATTTTACTAGATGACAACCCTTCATGATTCCTTAATATCATTTATTCATTTTTCGGTACGCTTAGAAGGCAGACGAAGCCAGTATTGAATTCACCCCCCCTCCCCTCCCAAAAAACAACATTTTTTAATGTGCTTAAAAATGTCTGAAACCTGAAGAAAAATAATTTTTAATAATTATTTTTATTCTTTTTCGAAAAATGCAGAAAACAATATTTTGACTGAGTTCATCGAGATTTCAAGATGATTTCATAATACTATATATATAGGCATAAATGAACAAATTGAAAGTTTCTTTTTGCCAAGAGTAGGAGAATTTTTATAAATTGAAGGAGTTTTTAATTTATTTATAAATTTATATTTAAAAATTTATAATTCCAACGGAAGACACACTCTTTTATTGTCTCCTTCATTTCATAAATGAACAATTTATATTTATTAGTTGAATAAAAGATTTCACTGTCGATGGTAACAGAATTGTTTTTATTTTAGTTTAAAAATAAAATGAGAGAGTCTTCTGTTTTTTAAATAAAATAATTTTTAATTATTTCTAGAGACTATAGTTTCGAAGGCATTGCCTTCATCATCAGTCTATCACAAATATTTCAAATTAGTTACAACTTAAGATTTATACATTGAAAATTTTGAAAAATATATAATGTCTTTTTCTTCATGTTTCCTCTTGGGAGATTAGAATGTAACTGGAGCAATATCTGGGTTACTCTTTTGTTTAGGATTTTTCTAAAGAGTTTTACCTGAATGAATGGAATGTTTTTTAAAAAAGGGTCATTGATAATTTCTAGTTTTTCATTTAAAGATTCAATTGGGCTTTTTTCCAAGGATTTTAAAATTTCAATGGATTCTTTTAAAGAAAGAATTAAGGGGTCATTGACTTCTTTGATCAATTTAATTTTGGATTGATCTGGAAAACTATGATTATTAGCATTTAAATGCTCTGCAAATGCATAATTTTCATATTTTAATTTGTAGGCCCTCTTGTGTTCATTGATCCTAATGGATAAATTTCTTCCTGTTTTTCCTATATAAGTTGCATTGCAATCTTGGCATGTGAATTTATATACAGCGGATTTTTCATTTTCCGGAATTTTATCTTTAATTTGACTTAATTCACTTCCTAATGTATATGGTGATCTAAAGATTGTCGCGTACCCTAAAGATTTTAATTTATGTTTTATTTTTTCGGACATCTTACCATAATATGGTAATATTAGTTTTGGCAGATCTTTAATTTGGGAATTTTGTGAATAGATTAAATTTAAATTTGATTTTTGAATTTTACCTTTTAATATTTGATCTATTAAATTGCTTTCATAACCATTATTCATAGCTATTTCTTTAATTATCTCTAGTTCTGTTAAAAAATGCTCTTCTTAATGGGATACTATTTAAACGGTGGATCATTGAATGGAATGCTGCTAATTTATGTGACATTGGTCGACAAGCCATGTTGTGAATTACGGTATCTGTAGATGTATCTTTCCTTTAAATTTCGAATGTGTGTTTATTTTTTTCAATTTTAATTTTAAGGTCTAAATAATTTAATGTTTTTTCTTTTTCTTTTTCTACGGTAAATTTGATTTTTTCATGTAATGAATTTATATGTTTTTTGAATTTATTGAGAATTCTTTCAGCCCCTGTCCATAAGACAATCACATCGTCAACATATCTATAATAGGGTCAATCCATTTCAAATCACCCAGGTGATGTTGCTCATGATTTTATATTTTCCTGATTTTTTTATCATGAGTTCCCTATAGGTAGACAGTCACAAAACCGTACTTGAAAAAAATTTATATGCCATAGTTTTTTTTTTTGGCAGCCATTTTAAAATGGTGGTTGGGCATATTTTAATGAAAAACGTGGTTTGCGGAAAGTTTAATTGCCAAGCTATTTTTAAAGATAGCAGAATAATTCAAAAACCAGTGTATTCACCATGAAATGAACTTCAGGTATACATTATTTTAATTTTTCTATCATGAAAGAGAATCAGTCAAAATATTTCTGAAAAAAATCGGAAAAAATGTATAAATCGTTACTTTTTAAACCCATAAATTTTTATGAAGAAAATGAGACTCACTAATAATAAGTTATTTCTGTGTTGTATACTTATATAACTACCTGCAGTATAAGTTGTAGTTCTGGGAATGCACTCGTTTTTTTTCTAGAGCTTTTCAAAAATGACCAAAACCCTTTAAATGTCAATTTTCACAGATCAATATCTGAAAAGGGAGTGGCCTTTAGGGGATGCACCTTTTTAGTGTAACTCCTTCTCTCATCATTTTCATTAATTCTGACCCCCCCCCCCCCCCCCCGTTGCTACGCCTCTGATTGTGTGTATTCTGTACGCAAGTGTAGTACAACAAATGTATCGGTAAATCAAGTTAAAGAATCAGAACTCCTATTGTTATCACTGGCCATTTTTATTTAAATTAAGAAATATTTGTTCATTTATAGTATGTATGATTTAATCATCATTCGATTAATGTCAATTGTAATAATTTCAAGCCCTTATTTGCAAGCTTGACACTGCATGAACGTGTAGCAGGGTAGCGTTTTTACTGAAATTCACTGCTCTATTACTCTAAATGTAGTTAAATATCAGTCATAATTTTTTTGTGAGATATTCCTATTTGTATAAAGAACATTTTGTAAAATTTTCAATTTTTTTCATTCACTCCCTTTTCAGATATTGATCTGTGAAAATTGACATTTAAATGGTTTTGGTCATTTTTGAAAAGCTCTAGAAAAAAACGAGTGCATTCCCAGAACTACAACTTATACTGCAGGTAGTTATATAAGTATACAACACAGAAATAACTTATTATTAGTGAGTCTCATTTTCTTCATAAAAATTTATGGGTTTAAAAAGTAACGATTTATACATTTTTTCCGAGTTTTTTCAGGAATAGTTTGACTGATTTTCTTTCATGATAGAAAAATTAAAATAATGTATACCTGAAGTTCATTTCATGGTGAATACACTGGTTTTTGAATTATTCTGCTATCTTTAAAAATAGCTTGGCAATTAAACTTTCCGCAAACCACGTTTTTCATTAAAATATGCACAAAAACCATTTTAAAAATGGCTGCCAAAAAAAACTATGGCATATAAATTTTTTTCAAGTACGGTTTTGTGACTGTCTACCTATAGGGAACTCATGATAAAAAAATCAGGAAAATATAAAATCATAATCAACAAATTTTATTTATATTGGTCGATTTGAAATGGATTGACCCAATAATATTTGATATATTGAGAGAATTCGCACTTTATATTTAAAAATTGTTTTTCGAAATGTTTTAGAAAAATTTCGGCAAATAATGGTGACAGAGGGTTTCCGATTGCTAAGCCATTTTTTTGTTCATAAAATTTATCGTTGTATTGGAAAAAATTGTGATTTAGACATAAATCGATGAAGGCAATGCCTTCGAAACTATAGTCTCTAGAAATAATTAAAAATTATTTTATTTAAAAAACAGAAGACTCTCTCATTTTATTTTTATTTTTAACCTAAAAATTTATATTTAAGTTCATTAATTAGTAGGGCGTCTCTAGTGTGCCGAATCTTGAAAATTTTTTCTTTTTTTTTTATTAATTAAAAATTTTGCGGGTAGAATATGATCGAGGAAATAAATAAACAGGGTGTGGATAGAATCATCTCTTTCTTCTGGAGTTAAAAAACAAGTCAAGTACAAGTCGAGACCTGTTTCAGACTATTAGAGATTTATTTCTTAAATTCTATTATTCTAAGAATGACCTTTTGCCTTTCATCCTTGGACCAAAACGATATTCGTTATAGAGAGAGAATATTCATTTGGACTATACTTTTTTCTCCATTTTATTATGGATTTTTCTCAAACCTTTTATTATTCAAAGACCAGTCTACTTTTAACGATAAAAATAATCCTCTGGTAAAAAAGCAATCTGGGCATCATGGAGGACATTTCTCCTACTCCTAGGAGTATATCCATACTCTTCTAACCCCTCAGTGGGTAGCTAACCTCCCGAAATTTTTTTCCTAGCTACTGCCTTAGTAGACAGCTATTTTTGTGATGACGGGTCTTGAAGGATTGAAAATAATTGGACCCTGAAAAGAGGAATTGGAATTCCATTCTCCAGAAATCATAGGGATAAATAAATTACATTCATTACATCCATTGAAAAATTTTTCCCAGATAAACTGAACGTACTCAGTGAAGAGCTTCATTGCTAGGCTGTCAGGAAGGACCCTTTTCGTGGAGGGTTGCGTTTGACAGGCGTACCAGCGCTAGCGAAATTTCCCGATTCCTCTGCCTCAAGAAAAATATATATGACTTATACTTCTCAACTTTCAAAGACAATTATTGATAATTTTTTTTTATGCTTTGCCTAACTGTCAAAAGACAATATTGACGTTCAGCCTTTTATATCTCCTACTAGAGGAATTAATTCCCTAATTTTTTCACTGGACACTCATCACTGAAGTTACATCTGCATCGAATTGGAGTGGTGGAGTCCCCATTGTGTAGGTGTGAACTTACCAGTGAGGGGCTCAATCATGTGCTGCTTGAATGTGAGCTAAACAAAAAGTGGACACAATTGCTATACTGTGAAATCAACGAAAGTGTAAAATTCCCAATAAATAGTGATTATCTTTTGTCCTTGTGTGAGTGCAGTGAAAAAGTTGTGATGGCTCTTCAGAGATTTGTACTAAGGGCTAGTGTAAATATTTAAAATTATAAAATAATACAAAGAATGTGATTGGCTAAATGGTTCTGACCAAAAGCCAGGAAGGGGAAAAAAACCTTCTCCCTTTAAAAAAAAAAAAAATTCCCTAATTTAAGAAGAAGTATTCAGCAGACGACACAAATGGAATTTATTTAATTTATATCGGTTGTGTTTAAAATTACAAATTTTTCAATGGGAAAACATACTTCTATGACATTCACCCCTTCATCAGAGGCATAAGAATTCGAAATCAATGGAGCTTTTTTTAGGCGTATCAGCTAAGACGAAAATATATTAATTTAAAATAAATAACTATTTTTGTTTATCCGTAAATTCCGTTAAAATATTTTAATTTATCATACAGGATATAGTGAAATAATGTAACCTTGAATGAAATAAATTGACACGTTCTGATGTGGCCATCCATTTGACCTTACCATACACTTCTGGTTGAGTTTGTTACAAGGGCCTAGATTTTCATTTTTTGACCGCCCCCCAATTTGGGCGGTTTGTTTTTGCATTTTTATTGTTCTGTGGGCCCACTGATTATGTATACAAAAAATGGTTGAGTTTGCTTAATGTCCTAGATTTTTATTTTTTGACCCCCCCCCCTCCCTAATTTTGGCACCAGAAAAAAAAACATTTTCGTTGTTTTAGGTTCATTTTATAGTCTATTTCATTTTTCTTGTTTTTTTAGTTTGAAAATATTATAATTTTAAATTTTAACCCCCCCTACCCCCCTTACTTTTGGGTCGATATGCACCAAAATCTAATCAGCTGTAATGCACCAAAACTACGTGTGAAATTTAGTTTTGATATTTACGCTAGTTTTTGAGCTAGATCGTCCACAAAAATTTGGTAACGCACAGACTAACAAATATCATCCGGAATCTAAAGAACAACTCTTCTGCTGGGCCCGACGATATCCCTGCCATTCTCATTAAAAAATGAGCCCCTGAACTTGCTCCTATACTATCCAAATTATACAATCTCTCCTATAACTCTGGAATATTTCCGGAAGCCTGGAAACTAGCCAGAATCCAACCAATTAAGAAAAAAGACGATTCTTCCAACATAAAAAACTATCGACCCATAGCAATCACTTCTGTCTTATCCAAAATCATGGAAAAGGCCATCAACGAGCAAGTTCTACGACACTTAGAGTCAAATAAATTTATACACGATAGGCAATACGGCTTCAGGCAATCCCGGTCGACAGGTGACATCCTAGCATATGTAACTCATTTCTGGAACAAAACCCTGGAGGCCGGGAATGAGACCCTCGCGGTAACTTTAGACATTTCAAAAGCCTTCGATATGGTCTGGCACAAAAATCTTCTTGCCAAATTGACCTCCGTCGGCCTTGCACCAAAACTCTGTAAGTTGATCGAAAGTTTTCTTTCAGACCGTAGTATTAAGGTTGTCATCGATGGAATATCATGATCCCCCTTCCACACCAGCGCTGGAGTTCCTCAGGGATCGGTTATCTCCCCTACGCTTTTTCTTATCTATATCAACGACCTTCTAAACTTGCCCTCCAATCCGGTACATTGTTACGCAGATGACAGCACCCTACATAACGCCCCTGCATCGCATAAAAACCGTGCAGACATTGCCTCTTCAATTAATTTAGACTTATGCAAACTTAAAAACTGGGGATCCCAAAACTTAGTTAACTTCAATGCAGGGAACACAGTGTTGCCTTATTTCTAGGCGCGTCGACAGAAACCTCCCAAACATATCATTCGACTCAAACTCACTAGAATTCAGGGATAAAATTTCAATGCTAGACGTAACTCTAGGGTCTGACCTTTCATGGAATGACCATATCTCAACCACGGCTAAAGCTGCAGTGCGCAAGCTTGGTCTCCTATTTAGGTCTAGACGCTGTTATACTCCCAGTCAACTTCTTATACTGTATAAGGCTCAAATTCGTCCCTGTCTCGAATATGGCTCTCATCTGTGAAGGGGTTCATCCAAGCATTCTCTTGCTACACTGGATGCAATTCAGAAGCGAGCAATTAAACTAATAGGAGACCCGGCTCTAACCAACTCACTCGACTCCCTGGCTCACCGAAGAACCGTTTCTGCCCTTTCCCTGTACTACAGATACTATCATGGTGTCTGTTCAGTCGAGCTGAAATCACTTATCCCCCCTAATGCACTCTTTACGAGAAACACGCGGTTTTCTAACGCTCAGCACCCCTTCGCTTTCAAATTGGATAAAAGTCGAACAAGCGCTTTCGCCAACTCTTTTATCCCTTTGACCTCCAGAGACTGGAACTCGCTCCCTGCCACCATCTTTCCCGCGACTTATAACCTTCAGCTATTTAAGACCCGTATCCACAGATACCTTCAACCCCCGCCCAGCCCATAAAATTCTTTCTTCTTCTTTTCACGATGGAGGGGCCAACCCAGGCTTTTAAAGGTTGCACCTTTTTGGTGTAACTCCTTCTCTCATCATTATCATAAAAAAAACAGACTGACTAACTAACTAACAGACATTTTGACAAAACAATTATTATCTCGAAAAATATAATTTTTTCGCTGTTCACTTATTATGGTTTTTTTTGTAGACCGAAATGCTATTGTTTCGCTCAATTTTTTCAATCGAAATAGTTTGAGGCGTTTTTGAGATATTTCGAAAAAAAGAAGAAAAAAACTTTTTTCATGCATGATTACAATACTTGACCATACTCTCTACGGTAAAGTAAAAAGTATATTTTCGAAATATTTTAAAAATGGTTAAAATATTTTATTAAAAAAAAATTGTGCAAATTCACAGTGTTTCGGTCTACAATAAAACCGTTTATAGTAAACATCAAATTCGTATTTTTAGAGATATGAATTATTTTGTCAAAATGTCTGTTAGTCAAGTGTCTGGTTGTGTGTTACCGAATTTAGTCTACGTTCTGGCTCAAAAACCAATGAAAGTATCAAAAAAATTTAAATTTGGATATTTTATATTGAGATCAAGAGTTGATTAGATTTTGATTGAAATTGGATCAAAAATTAGGAGGAGAAGTATTTTGAATATCTATATCCACTTTTTCCCATTTGGACCAAATATTGAAATAAAATGTATTTTTTAACAACTTTTACACCCGCTATGACCATCATCAAGAAATATCACTGGGCAGAAAGTTTTGAATGTAATTGCAATTAAAAATAATATTAATATACACTGAGCTTCTTTTGTTGACCCTTTTAAACCTGAAGAAGTAGAGATGATCCTTCGAATTGTCGGATTTTTTAAGAGAATATGAAATTGAAATATTCTAATAAATTAATTAATTTAAAATAGAAAAATGCCTTTAATTAATTAATTTAATATATAATAATATTTCTTATAACCGATTTATGGGAAATAAAATTAAATAACCAATTCATTTTTTAAAAGGAAATTAAATAAAAATGTAATTATATACATATCGAGATAATCACCTGTGAATAATTATTTTAATTAACACAAAACCCATTAAAAACAATCTTAATCGAAGATGAGACCGTAACAGATCGATCGAATTGTCAACCCAAAAAACCACTAATCCGTGAATTTCATCCAAATTGTTAAAGCCGTTTGATTTGGATGAAATTCACGGGTTAGGAGGGTTTTGTGTTGGACATTCGATCTGTCACGGTCTCATCTTCGGCTAAGTTGTTTTTGATGGGTTTTTTGTTAATTGAAACAATTATTCACAGGTGGTTGTCTCGATAAAAATGTGTATTTACATTTTTATTCAATTTCCTTTTAATAAATAATTGGTTTTTTAATTTTATATCCCACAATAAGATCATTATAATTATTATTATATATATTAAAAGTTTGAAAATTTAATTGATTAAAAATCGAATTTTAAATCCCACAAGCGTATTTTTCTGTATTAGAATTTGGCAATTTAATTGATGAACTCAAAAATTGTTATTTAATTAAAAAAAATTATTATACGGTATTTATTTATATACCTATACATATATACACATAATCTGTGGGCCACTACAAGACTTGAAATGCAAAAACTGGGTGAGGGGGTGGGGGCGAGGGTGGAGGTGACGGTGGGGGAGATGTGGGGGTGCGGTGGTGGAGTGGTACAGGGGCGAGGGAAGTGGTTTCGGGGGTGGGGTGGGGGTGGATGTGGGGTGGAGGGGTGCAGGAGGTAGGGTGAAGTGGTGGTGGTGCGGGGGGCGAAGGTGGGGGGTTGGGAGGCTAGGGGGGTTCGGGGATTAATATATAACTTTAAATTGAAGCAAAAAGTTACCGAGCATCGCTCGGTGGCTACAGGTACTAATAATAATAATAGATAGATAGATAGATTTTTTCCTTATTTGTGGAATGAAGCTTTATATATCAAAAAAGTTGTATTTTATTTGTCTTATTACCTCACTATTTATCAGTGGCGGGAGGTGACTATTCAGTCAGGGGATGCTGTCCAAAAAATAACCCTTCTTTTTTTTTAAATTTTATTTTATTTATTTTGCTAATTTCATTGATAATAATCAGATCATATAATTTTTTGTTATTTTTTAAAATTAACATTAGATTTTTTCAATTGATATTAAAGAGAGAGCGGACAGACTAACTTCCCTTTGGCTACTTCTAGGGATTGTTTTAATATTTTGATAGTATAAAATAAACAATCAAAAGAGCGTACTTATCATAATTATAACTAAAAAATAAATAAATAAAGCAAATCAAGAATAAAATTAAGTTTTAATATAACACGGTATAAAAGTACCTCTAAAAGTTTTGAAATTTCAGGGATGCGCCGCCATCCACAGCATCCATGGGCCGCAATGCCACTAATATATATATGTTGCAGTAAAAACCAGTTTTTTAGTAAGAACGAGTTCTTACTTAGTTAAAACGTGTTTCAGTAAATACATTTGTGGCAACTAAATTTACTCGATATTGGTAGAATTCGGTCCAAAGCTCTAGAATCTTCATTTTTGACCATCTGCCTCATTTTAGATGTTTACTTTCAAATTTTTTAAACAAAAATGTCAAAAATAGTAATTTTTGACATTTTTGTTCAAAATTTTTGAAAATAAAACACCCGAAGTGAGACGGAAGGTCAAAATGAAGATTTTAGACCTTTGAACCAAACTCAACCAACATCAGTAAATTCCAGTAGCCACAAAGGTATTCAGTGAAACGAGTTCTAGCTAGTAAGAACCCGTTCTTACTAAAACGGGTTTTTACTGCAACATATATATATATATATATATATATATATATATATATATATATATATATATATATATATATTTTAAATATTTCAAATTAATAAATCTTTGTAGTAGGATTAATTAAAATAAATAATGGTGTAGGAGCGAGGGGCCTAGAGCCCCCAAACCTACGCCACTGCCCTACATATGTGAATCTGGTTCTATGACCATGCCTCCTCGTTTCAACAATTGAATTCATGGCCAAAGATGAAAATAAGCAAACGGAATTGATAAACAGAGAAACTTTCTATCAAATTACAACAGTTTGCGAAAGAACTGTGACATTCTTCCATTAGAAAAAGGTCCAAGTTAATAAAGTTTCCGATGCAAATCCTAAGAAATTTCTCTGATTTTTGACAAATGGTCATTGTTCGTTAATTGAATTTCCATCTGATAGGCAACGCAACGCAGGTTGGTCCACAGATCACTCGGATTCATTAATTAACCGATTGTCAATGCTTGTTAGCCAGTGGTCCGTTTGATGATTTGTTGATTCATCTGATTAGAATTAGTTCGACATTTACATGGAGACTAGGGGGAGAGGGGATGTGAAGGTTGTGTGGGGGCCAGGGGAGGGGGATATGATAGGAGATGGCGATTCCCGCGACATATGCCGCTCCTCGAGATTAAACAAATTGCTGGACACGGTCGACCGCTCGAGGCCTTTGAACGCCTGTTTAGGTCTTTGGCCAAAATGAGAACCTGATGAGTTAAGGTACATTTTACCTGATGCCTGATGCCATTCGGATGCGCCTCGATGGACCTCCGGCCTGGGAAAAACTCTTCAGAAAAAATGGTGACTCACGCACGCTGGATAATGGGCTCAGGATTTTTATATCATTTCTTCTTGACAACTATCTCGAGCCACAAATAGAAAGGGGTGAATCAGATTGGAGATATGCAATTCACTTTCAACAGAGATTTGTTTTGTAAATGAGGTAGAACAGGGGTGTCCAACCTTTTGGCTTACACGGGCCGCATTTGAAGTAAAAGCAAATGCCTCGGGCAGCAGATAAAGTATACTAATTCTATTGATATTTTTAAATCAAAAAAGATAGCTAATAATATAGAATAATTATAACTTGGCCACTGTCATTGACATATATTTTTAATAAAGTAGACAAATGCAAGATAATATAATTTTAGTGTTTTTTAAATTTGAGATTTCTTTATGTAAGGATCAAAAGAAAAAAATATTCTATTCTGGTTTTAAAAACAGTGTTGCCTCATTCTATATATGTTATTTCTGTTTTATATCTAATGTAATTGTTAATATAAAAAGAAAAGAAAGAAAAATTGTTTATGTGAATGTGCCAAATATTTTTTGAAATTTGTGTTCTGATGGTCTTCAATGGTAACAAAGATAACAAGAAAATTTAGCACGATATGACTATTTAGTGGATAAACTATTAGTACATGTTTGTTCTGAAATTGTAATTGTATTTTTGTAACTTGATATTAATAATGTTCTTCATAATTGTAGAAGCCCTGGAAGAAGTCGGCAAAGTCGACGAAAACTTGTCCTTATTTTCCTATTATAAACTTTTCAAATGTAGAATAATGATATTCACTATGACAAAAAAAGCAAAAATGCCTTTAAAATATTTATATCTCCACTAAAAATAGAGTCAATTTTTCCGGAAATTTTCAAATATTTTTTCAAATTCAAAATTTAAAATCTGCCCTAGAAAATTTTTGGGGAAGATTGACCAGTCTCTTTCTTATTTTCGAAAAAAGAAAAGAAAAAAAAATAGGTCAAATTGTATCAGATATACGAGTTAAATATTTATTTTTATTGATCATTTGGATCTTTTAAAGAACTTGAAACATTTTATTGTAACATTAATTGTTAAAAACGTAGGAAAACATACAAAATTTTGAAACTCATCTTGAGTGAAAGTATCCCAAATATTTTGAAGTTTGTGTTTTAATTCGACTATCGCTTCTGGCTGGTTGTATTCGTAATAGCTTTTTGTGTGCCAAAGAGTTTCTATATTGGTGACAAGCCGGGGACGGTTTGCCGACCCACTCCAAAAAAGTGGAACATTATGATCAGGGAAGCCATTTTAAATATTTTTCTTTGATGCACGGCAGGCCGCCCCTGTCTTGCAGGAATACAAAATTATTATTATTCTGCAATGCATTCTGCCATTGTTGGAAGTAACGATTTTTTTAAAATCTCTAAATATTTATTGGTGTTTACAATCCCATCAATGAAGTGAAGTTTTCCAACACCTCTAGCAGACAATGAACCCCATACCATATCCTCGAAGCAGGAAATTTTACTTTCTTTTTTAAACAATCTGAATTGAAAGCTTCATTTTTCTGACGAATAACTCTGCTTCGATTGTCCCCAAAACAAACATCAAAACGAGACTCATCACTCCAATGGACACTATTCCATTCATCACTCGTCCAATTAATGTGACTTTTAGCCCATTTAAGCCGGTTTTTCTTTTGTTTTAATGTCAAGAGTGGCTTTTCTTTCGTCTAAAAAAATTAGTAAAATTACAAAAAAATTTTTTTGGAATAAGTCGCAATAAAATTACCTTGTAAGTTTTAAAACCTAACTTAACTCTATGGCACGTGAATCTTGAAACACTTCGCCCCACAGCATCGCTCCAAAAGAACAGATAATTCACCATAGTTCGAACGCCTGTTTTTTCTAATAATCTTCTTCAATGCCCGTCTATCAGCATCTGATATTTTGAATTTCGACTCATACCGAGGTTTTGTAGCTATTGTACCCGTTGTTTTATAAACTCGAATAATATTTCTGACAGTAAACTTTGATAAATAAACTAGATCGCCAATTTCCGCGTTTGATTTTCCCTTTTAAATAAATTGATAATAATTGAGCGAATTTTTTCATCAACAACCTTTCCACGAGTCATGTTTACTAATAATAAATAAAACAAACTTTCTTTTGTTGGAAAAAGGCAAAGCCTACTTGATTATTTCACATATTCAAAGATTCTTAAAAAAAAAAAAATCGTGAAAAGCAAAGAACTATTTTTTATATAAAAATATGTTTTTAACAATTAAAAAATAATTTTAAGTTAAATGTTACAATAAAATGTTTTAAATTGTTTAAAATGTTGTTCCAAATGATAATAAAAATAAATATTTAAATTAAATTTACCGTGAATTAGCATAATTTTATTTAAAAAGAAAAATATTGGTGGGCCAATTGAGATGGGACCGGGCTCGTATTTTCCAAAAAGTACATAAAAATCTTAATGTTTTAAGCAAGTTTATAATTTTATGTCGGGCCGCATTCATTGAAGAGGTGGGCCACATGAGGGCCGTGTGTTGAACAGCCCTGTGGCAGAAGATTGGAAAAAGTTGGTCCCCATCAAGAGACGAATTTCCATTACAGAATGCTCTTTGGACAACCTCAATTAATTCAAAGTGGTTTCCGTAATGGATAAATCGGAATAGACTCTTTTTTTTCAAAACGCTCTGTTTGCAAATCTTGACAATTTAATTGAAAGTAATGGAAAGCGGCCCAGGGGTAGTGAAGAAAGAAACAATTAACACTTATCCAAATAAGGTGTAATCTATTGTAATCCTTCCTCCTTTCCCTTGAAACCGACGTTTCGGAGGATTCTTCCTCCTTCTTCAGGGTCTATAAACCAATATTACAATAAATTTTTATAATTTTTCTAACTAATATAACAAAGAATAATTGCCATGTCAATGAGAATTGTTTTGACCGCGCTTATTTGAAAAATATATTTTATCACGAGACTACTGCGGATTATGCTATTGAAGTCTGTGGAGTCTTAAGTCTGGACCAAGAGAGAGAAAAAAGATGTGATCCAACTTAGCTGCACAATTCAACGTCATTATCTTTGCATGTATAGTCTACAGACATTCGATGGATAGGTGATTTATTTAAGATCATTATTTCAAGTTAGAAATATATAAGTTCAAATATTATTTTCACTCAATATTTGACAAAAATTCCCTACAGTTGATTCGTGATTGAATCAAATGTAGAAAACATTCGGTCAATATTACAATGACAATTTATTTGATATGACCTAGAAAATAATAACGTGGCACAGAGGTACAGCTTATTAATATAAGTTTCTTTTTTTAGCCAATTTCAACTAATTAAATACAACCCTTTAAAATCTCCCCATACAACGATTTCTTTTAAATTTTCTTCATGCAGCAGTTCTTGAAGCTAGAAATTGCGAAATTTAATCTAATGCATCAATTATTTTGGCATCCGATGTAGAAGCTACTCGAAGAGCTTTCTTCTCTCGCGTTATAGGTATCGTCGAGGGGTGAATCCGCGCATCCTAATATCGTGTACACCTACTTCCACTTCCACTTTCATTTCCAAATAGAACACAATAGATGAAGGCGCATTATTTAATGAATTCCAAAATAATTCCACATAATTCCAAAGACGTGTACACCTAATTCCAATCCCGGTTCACCACTTGAGTATCGTAATCCAAAATGATACATAATTTAAAAAATCGTTTGATAATAATTTTTTTCCACGTTTCAGATATGAATATGGAAAAAATTATAAAAATAATAATTTAAACGAATTCATTTCTCTAAGACTGTGCTTCGAGCTGCGCCCTCAGAGTGTACTGAGATATTATGGTATTTTTCACCATTTTCTTTTATTTGCGATATGTATTGATATGTATTATGTTTATTTGTATCAAGTGGAGGGCAACCTCATTGCTATTTCTTTATGATTTGCCTAATATACCCAGTGCTGGATTTCCGCCTAGGCCCACAAGGCCCGGGCCTAGGGCCCCAGCCGGCCTGGGGGCCCCGGTTGCGGAGTCTTTTTTTTTTCAACCTAAAAAGATCACAAGGGATCTACAACAGGCATTACAAATATCATACAAGTATGCAATCACAATCTCTGGCTAAACAAATATCGCTTAACATTCTCATTAAAATTACTAAGAGTTTTTACGTTGGATTGCTGCTCCATTTACATAAGCACATTTATCCAAACGTAGGAATTGCGTTCCGAATGCTGTTGTGTACACCAGCGTCAAACGGCTCAGCAGAACGGTCGTTTTCAGCGCTAAAGAGAGTAAAGAATTACTTAAGATCTAACATAGGAGAGAACAGGCTCAATTCACTCTCTGTAATGTACATAGAGTCAGAAATAATGCAGTCAATTGACTATGAAGACGTCATTCGTTCTTTTGCACAGAAGAAAGTTCGCCGTAAGATTGTATAAATTTTATAGAATAACGTAACTATATAGTAACATAGACTGTATTATTCTGATGTTTATTAAACTCATTAAAGTCGATTAAAAATTTCTTTTTTCCTCTCTTCTTTTGTCTATATCCTATATATATCATGTCATTTTTTTAGTTTTAATTCTTTGCTCTATATTCAGTATATTTATGGTTTTTGTTCCATGTAATTGTCGCTTCCCTTTTTAAATTTTTTCTCATACTTGATCTGTTTGTATCATATTGTTTATTTTCTTTGTAATTAAATTGGCCTAATATTGTACATTAAAAGGCTAGATGCCCCTTCAAATACAATGTTCTTGAATAAATAAAAAAAAAAGAAAGAAATGATCTGTACTAGTGCATTTAATTTGCTAAATTTCCAAAATAGCTTCGAGATGGTGGGTGGGTGGGGGTGGGGGTGGGGGGGGGGGGGGGGGGGGGGGGGGGGGGGGGGGGGGGGGGTGGGGGGGGGGGGGGGGGGGTGGAGGGGGCTCCAAAATGTCAAGTGCCTAGGGGGCCCTGGGCCTCTTAAATCCGCCCCTGAATACACCCTTAACACCACAACTAGTAATGAAGTATCTAACGGTTTAATTTCCAACTATTTGGCGAAAACACTTTCACATTAATGTAATAAGCGCAAGCATAATAAGTGATGATTTTAATTTGATTGCATTTTTTTGTTTCTACTAATTTCACAATCTCAAGCGCAATTATTAACTGGCCCCTATGCCTCACATTGTTTTCCAGTGCTGTAGAGGCGGGCAGGCAGGAGCTGCGTGTCCAGCATTTTTTCAATTTCAACGTAGCATTTTTGCTGGCAGATGTAAAACATTTTTCTATATAATTTACATTAACTTTGATGATTAGTTCTTATTAATCAAACCAATTCAGCCTCGAAAGCAGCTCTTCGATGCTGAAGGGAAACAAGTAAGCAGTAGATCCCTATATAAATTGAGCCGCCTGGAGGCAGAGCATCGGAAATATAGTTATTAATGAATGGGGATCCAAAATATTTGAAAAATAATTTTTTAAATCGATAAATCAAATAATTTTTTTAAACATAAACTACAAGCATTAAATACATATTGTGTAATATATCTTCTTCTTCGTGTACCATACTCGATTCCCAATGTTGACGATTCTTATCAAGAAGATCCTCTCCTCATTTTTTTGAGGTGGATTGAATTTTTGTCAGAAGTACAAGTTTTTTTCTGAAGCTATATTCGAGTCCCAAACATATATCGCTTAACGATTAGATAAGAAGTTACAGTTCCACCAGGCGTCAAGTAACTCATGAATTTTGTTATTCTTATTCATGTTTAGCGTTTAGATATGTATGAAAAATGACGTAAATCTTTCCCGAGGTCGTAACGAGCCTAAAAAAGTTTTTCCTATTATGATTGTTTTCGAAAAAAAATCTAGAGAATTTCTTGTTTAAGGTTTAATCTACAGGTCATCGAAATGCCAGGAAGTCGATAGCCATGCTTAAATCGAGATATAAACCTTCCAAATTTCAACGTTTAACAGGTTATACTAACGACCTGCTATGTGTGACATTTTAATCGATTACTGAAAAACAGTTCTAAATAACATTTATAATATAATATCATATCTTTATAATTATATTTTTATAGTAAATAAATCTATAGACCGCTCCGTATTAAATGATAAATTTATAGGAAATGTATTATACTTTCGAGCTTAGAGAATTGAAAATCTCCCAGAATCTGCTACATATCATACCCTTATGCGCGAAGTTAAATTAGGGGTAGTCATCCATTTAAAAGGTGAAGGGATGTTTAGAAAAATAAATTCAATCGATATTTGTGCTCAGAGTATTGAAAATGTCCCAGAATCTGCTAGATAACATAGCGTCATGCGGAAAGTTAAATTAGGGTAGTCACCTCTTTAGAAGATGAAGGGATGTTCAGAAAAATAAATTCAATCGATATTTGTGCTCAGAGTATTGAAAATGTCCCAGAATCTGCTAGATATCATACCCTAATGCGGGAAGTTAAATTAGGGTAGTCACCCATTTAAAAGGTGAAGGGATGTTCAGAAAAATAAATTCAATCGATATTCATGCTTATAGAGCATTGAAAATGTCCCAGAATCCGCTACATATCATACCCTTATGCAGGAAGTTAAATTAGGGGTAGTCACCCATTTAAAAGGTGAAGGGATGTTTAGAAAAATAAATTCAATCGATATTTGTGCTCAGAGTATTGAAAATGTCCCAGAATCTGCTAGATATCATACCCTTATGCGGGAAGTTAAATTAGGGGTAGTCACCCATTTAAAAGGTGAAGGGATGTTCTGAAAAATAAGTCCAATCGATATTCGTGCTTAGAGCATTGAA
This sequence comes from Forficula auricularia, assembly GCA_024734495.1. Classification (NCBI taxonomy): domain Eukaryota; kingdom Metazoa; phylum Arthropoda; class Insecta; order Dermaptera; family Forficulidae; genus Forficula; species Forficula auricularia. The sequence goes on from JALMQS010000070.1 coordinate 19,985,136, forward strand.
AATGTCCCAGAATCCGCTACATATCACACCCTTATGCAGGAAGTTAAATTAGGGGTAGTCACCCATTTAAAAGGTGAAGGGATGTTTAGAAAAATAAATTCAATCGATATTTGTGCTCAGAGTATTGAAAATGTCCCAGAATCTGCTAGATATCATACCCTTATGCGGGAAGTTAAATTAGGGGTAGTCACCCATTTAAAAGGTGAAGGGATGTTCTGAAAAATAAGTCCAATCGATATTCGTGCTTAGAGCATTGAAAATCTCTCAGAATATGCTAGATATGATACACTTAATCGAAAAGTTAAATTAGGTAGTCACCCATTTAAAAGGTGAAGGGATGTTCTAGAAAAATAAATCCAATCGATATATTCGTTCTTAGAGCATTGAAAATCTCCCTTAATCTGCTAGATATCATACCCTTATGCGGGAAGTTAAATTAGGGGTAGTCATCCTTTAGGAGGGTACTTTTATTATATATATATACATATATTATATAGATATAGATTAGATTATCCCCATGTATATTCATATTTTTATAGAGAATAAATTTTCAGCCACTCAGCCTCTCTCTCTCTCTGTATAATCATTTTAGTATTATGTACATACATGAAATTTTGACCATCTTATTCAGTTCTTTATAGTGTTAATTTTCGACCAGTTTTGTATAGTATAGCTATAGATAAGTATTGTATAATGTTATTTATAATAAGTAATCAATTAAATAAACAAGCAGTTAGGATAAGAGAAAGTATGTTTTAGGAAACTAGAAAGCACCTACTAACGTTGTTCTTTACCTTCAGGCTGAAGCTGGCAGAGCCTTGCTCGTTCAGCATGCCTGGCTTCAACTGAGCCTTCATTCAAAGGAACGTGTATGGAAAAATATTTATTTATTTCTGAACAAGCTCTTGAATTGTGATAAATAATTTTCAGAAAGAATTCAAATGAACATTTATTCATCTTTTATTAACTAAATGAAATATTATATATTGCATTGTTTGTTTAACTAATAGCTGAATA